>VXBC01007167.1:391140-515684 GCA_013399945.1 Ploceus nigricollis
AAATAAAATAAAATAAAATAAAATAAAATAAAATAAAATAAAATAAAATAAAATAAAATAAAATAAAATAAGGAAATGGTGAACTGAAATATATACAAATATTCTGTGCTGGGTTTTTCTCTAAGTCTCTGAAAGCAACAAGCTCCCAAGAAAGTAGGTGTGACTTGTTTTTCTCACTGACATCTTTCAGATAAGAGGTGCCATCTGCTCATCTGATGAGTGTGCAATGTTGCATCCTCCAGGTGATTGATAAAGGTGTAAAGGTCCCAGGACAGGCCCCTCTGATGCTCTGCTTCTCACCAGCCTCCAGGTGGAATACATCCCATTAACCACATGCCTCTGAACCCAACCACCCTACCAGTCTCTAGGGTTTGGCAGTGCCAGAGAAATTGTCTAATAAACAACAAATTAGCACAGGGCTGTTGTCCATGCTAGGCCTTTCCTGGTGGAGAGATTTTTCCTAACTGAGTTTGCTTGTCTGAGTAGCTGCACCTCCCAGATGTTACGAAAAGAGAAGAATCAAACTAAACAGGCTTGTTTTTTCACATGAGACTATTTACATTGTGCCAGGCCACATAAGTGTTCATGGCTCTAAAACGATAAAATGCACATTCAGACAAAAAAGAGAGACAAGTGACCAATAATCTATGGGAGACCAGTATTACGAATCAGCAATCATGAAAGACTACTGAGAAACAGAGTAGAAAGAAATATCACTCTGAACCCTATGGAATAGTTGGGCAATTTCTACTGCTGGTGTTTTAGTCTTTAAATTACCATTATTCCACAGCAAATTAAAGGAAAAAGAAAATAGTTTTGGTTGCATCTGCAGCTGTCTGTGAAGTATGACAGCAGAACAAACAACAAGAATAACAGCTATGTTTGGCCAAAAGGAATTCATCACAGGAAACAACAGATCACTGGTTAAAGAGGTCAGTGACTGTTTCAGTCAATTGCTATTGAAACACATGGCTACCTCCTGATTTCATAGCAGAGCAGTACCTACTTTCTGCTCCTAGTATGTTTTGAAAGAACTATACAGTGATGATAGGCCTGCTCCAACAATAGTGCATACACGTGGTTTACACATTCTATAATTTGTGCAAATGCTGGGAGCATACCTTAGGTAGTGTAAGTTCCTCTGTGTCAGTGGTGATTAGGCATCATTAGGTATTCCAGTCCCCCAAGCTAACACCTACCACAGCTCTAGAGAATACTGCTGCTCATGTCCAGACCTTTCCTTCAAAAAAGCTTTTAGCTCCATGACCTCATCAATCCCCAAGCTTCAGAAAAGAGTGCTCCACACCAACACCCCCTTTAAAGGTCCCTGTCAGCCTGGGGAGAAGAAACCTGACAAAATTGATACCTGGATACTGGACTAAAGCAGAGAAAGGGACATCCATGCCCACACATAGCTTCAATTCTTCTTAAAATGTGTGTACCAAATTCGGGGCTTTATAGGTGAGTAGCTCTGGCTGTACATGTCAAAATTTCTTGTCAAGCAGAGTTCTCATTCAAATGCTCAGTCACTTTCCTTCTCTCAGCTAAAAGAGCAAATTGGTATTATGGCTCTGTAAGCATGATGGCTTCCTTGGGTTATTCTATGCTACTGATCTCTCACTCAGCATCACTCTTGCTATGTAATTTGTATATCCAATCATCTCAAATGACCTTCTCTTATAATAAAACTCTGCAGTTCCTGATTTCGACTGGTTTATTTCAATACCACTCAAGTTTTTCCTTTTTAGTGTAGAACCTGGATTTAATCTGAAAAACTGCCCTTTTAGTCACAAAATTGATCAAACAGTAATCCATCCACCCAACAAAGTTCTTCAGACAGGATAATTGTAATATTTCACCGCTCTGATTTTAGAAGCCTGAACAACGCGATTTCCATCATATGCAGCTCTTTTGAAATTAAACGTACATTTTTTCTTTTAGTTGTAAACAGTCTACCACTCTTATTTACACCCACATATAATAGTGAAACCAATGGCTTTGAGTCTGGAACTGCTCTGTGGCTTTCCTTGGTGCTCACAGAAATTTCCTCCCACAGACTCAAGACATCCCAAGGGCCAAATTGATGAGCACAGCATCTCTGGCCTAATTCCTGTTCACTGGAAATGTTGCTTCCCTGGAGCCAAAATATCAATTAACTGCTCTTTGCCTGGGCACCCCAGGTTGCTAAGACTCAGGAGAAAATGTCTATAAAGAGAGGAGACATTCTTTCTGAAGCAGGCATTTCATATCTCCAATTGTACATCTGTGCTGCCATTACAAGCATCTGAGACTCAGGGAAAGCTAAAAACATGCTGTTGCCTAAATTAAAATAATCATCAAACACTATTCCAGATAATGCAATTTGTAAGCAGCCAAACTACAGATGGCATTTGCATTTTTACCATCAGAAGAATCAATCCAATTTTAACTGAAATAAAGCTAATATCATAAAGTTTTAGAATCATTGAATTATAGAATTTGCAGAGTTAGAAGGGACTCCTCAGGATCATCAAGCCCAACTTCTGGTCTAGCTGAAAAAGTAATAATGCAGATTACTGCATTATTAATTTGTAATTATTAATTATTAGTAATTAGTACTTGCAAATTTATCCTTTCTTCCTTCCTGTTTCCTAAAAGCATTCTTTTTAAACTGTCAAGTGTACTGCAATTGAACATCTGTTAAGTAGAAAAAACACCTATGTCCTCTGATAGTATTTTACTGTACCTTTAGACCAGCAGAAATCTATCTGGCTTTCCTCTGCATTTATATGATTTGTCATAATCAAATACCACAGGATTACAAAGGGTTAATAATATCACCATCCATAGTTAAACTGCTGCCCACTGTCACACTGAGATTTTTTTGACATTATGTTTTTCAAGGTTTGTGCTTCATATGGAACTTTCCAACCTCCCTTCCACTCTCATTTGCATTTTCCAATTTAAATGTGATTTTAGAATGTTTTGTCTCCAACTCTAATCTGTCTAGGTAGCACTGAGTTATTCTTCTGATTTAAATGTTTTTTGCATATTGTCACTCCTGTGGACATTATTTTGCTAGCAGAGTATTTCCCAAAGATCTGTATGTTCTAGCTCTGACTTAAGTTCGTATAGATATAGATATATAGACATAGATAAAAATAAAAAAGGAAGCTTGGCTGGCTTCTTCCTGCACCTTTTTTAAGTTAGTAGACTCCACAATCTAGGGCTGTCATTCTGTCATCTTCCACAAACTTTGAATATAAAGTACTCCCATACACATCTAATGCATCAGCTCAGATAGCAAAGGGGTTTTTAATTAACCAACTGTGTTTAGAACGTATGGAACTGTCATACAAACTACGGGTGTCACTGCAGCTGTGTCACCTCAGCTCACAGTTACCTAAAGCAGGTGCTTAGACCTTGTGTCAGTGTGAATTCAGTTTTAATTTCTGCTGCATCTTTCTGCCTTCTCCTCAGAAACTAGATAAAGTTAATGCTTTTAATTGACCACAAAAACCAGATTTTCCCCATGTCCTGCACAGGGGCTTGTAGCAGGGTCCAACAGCCTGCACAGAGGTAAGACAGCCTGCAGGCAACCACAGTGCCAATCCAGGCTCCTGAATCCATAGTGACTCCATCTGCTCTGGGCCAAGCAGAGCTTTTTGCATCATCAGCCCTTAACACCTTCAGGAGCTCCAGTTCCCAAACAACATCCCCCTGAAGAGCCTGATCACAGGATAGTGGGGTACCTTTTAGGGCTGTGACTATTCAAATGGGCTTCTGGAAGAGAAAGAAAGTTGGATTAATTCATTTATACGTGTCTCCATTATTGTAGCTCTGTCAGTGTAAATCAAATGTTCTCATTCTGATAGGCACAGCATGTCACTTAGAATTTATGAAGAATATTTGATAAGGTGTTGTTTATTTGTGGCAAGTTGATTGTTTATTTCGCACCCACAGATACAACTTCAAGCAGTTACATAACCAAGATATACTCACACATATCTATATATAAATACACAGTTAGGTTCAGTCCATGTTCTTAGGCCACAGAGCCAAATTTAAGTAACAGCAAAGTTCCTTGAGTGATAAGGAGGACACCTAGAAGGGGTTCTTGACAACAAAATGTTTCAAAATTTTTTACTCGCCTTTTTTGTAAAGCCTGAATTTCTGGAGAAGTTCAGAGGTGCCTTTAACTAATAGGTGAAGAGCCTCCCAGCCAGAAGTGCAGTAGAAAGGCTCAACAAAAAAAGATTTTGTCTGAAAAGCTAAAAACTATGTTCTGACTTTAATAATCCTTGAGAGATCTTGATATCCATAAACTGGAGTAGAGCTACAAACATAAACACCAAGTTGAAGTTTCCCTTATCACATTGTAGTTTCAGCTGGAGCACTTGAGTGAATAAAGCTGAAATGATAATGGATAACCTTCCAAACATTAAATATATTGGTCTGTAGATTCCCAGAGAAAAGGTTCCTCTTGCTAAAATGGGTTTTATTTGTTTCTAAGGGTTTCCTTCTAAAACTCCACATCCACTCACACAGAGTAGAATTAATTATAATCCACTGCTTTCACCTTTATTATTACTGAACACCACATTCAATTTGAGACACAGGTCTATCACTTCTGCAGAACTATTTCTGCTTGCTTCTAGTCACAAGAGTGCTGAAAGGGAGGAAATAAGATAATTAAGATCATTCTCCAGACTCATAAGAGCATGCACAACATTCAACTAAATTTATATTAATATCACTGAGATATTAACGTGTAACTTCTTAGAACAGTTTGAAACCCAGTGCAAATTGAAGTTGCTCACTTGAAGGAAAGTGAAGCTTTAGCATAGGTAGCTCCTTAGAATTGACAGTGATTTATTCTATCTGAGAATCTAGGCTGTAATCTGGACAAATCAATGTTACTGTAAAAACATCAGCTTGTATAGAACCTGCTCAATAAATAAAATGCCTTTGTTTTAGGACAAACAGTTTTCCAAGTGCTTTTTTACAGAGATACCTATTCTGCACTAAGCAAAGCATCAAATCCTGAATATCAGATGATCCACAGAACTTACTGCAGTCTTCTCCCCATACAATGGTGTTATTGCTCAGCCTCCACTTGGAATGGAAGTGTCCTCTTGTCCTTGCCCAGCTCCAAGTCATTCTGCACTGCAGTGGTTTTCTCTAAGGAGCACTGGGGCAGCACTGAAGAAGCACGAGGATCACATTTGCCACATGGTGGGGCCCAGCTCTTGGCCATGCTGGGCATCAGCTGCCCTGGTCAAACACAAAAGTCTGGTGTGTCACTAGAGGATATCAGTGAGCTTGTCCCCTTTTACTGCTGATAAAGAATATTCCTTTTAAGCTGTGGGAAAGCACAAAATGCCACCCAAATTTCCTTTCATCAATTTATTCATCCCACATGCATGTTTTTCAGACTCCTGCTTATGAAGGGATAGACTGCACAGGGGAGTTTGGAGTAGACAAAGGGGAGGTCTTTAGCCACACAAACAATTCTGTGACCCAATGCAAAAATGGCACATACAGCCATGCAAACACCAAGTGCAGTCACCAACCTGCCTGTTGGCACACAGCCACCACCTTTCCTGCCACCATCAGCTCCATGGGGCAGCACCTGGGAAGTCCTGCTCGGGCCAATCACCCTGGTGGTGGCTGCAGAATGTGCCCATGCCAGCGATGATGGATGATTGACTCAGGACAACTTCGCTTTCCAGGGTCAGTGTCTGCTGCTTCTCTCCCTTGGGGAACTTTCCCAGCCTTGATCCACCATGATTTGGGCTTTTCTGGATGATCACTGGTCTGGCATTTTGTTGGATATTTCCTCAACCATCTTGTCATGATTTTGTCTAGTCATCACTGGTCTCCAGTAGACCTCATATCCGTCTAGTGTTAGTTTGAAAAATGGTCATTTAAGGTCAACAGTTCCCTTTTGAGTTGTACTGATTCCTTACAGCACACCAGTTAGTCTTGTAGCTGTCTGGCAAGGCCCTGGATATCAAGGGAAGGCTGAGTGGTCTTCTCCACCCAGGCCAGCTTCTTAAACAGCAATCCTCTTCTGGAAGAAGCTCAATATTTGCATTTTCTTCCATATTTTAGCATAAATCTGTTCCTTCCCATCTTGAACAAGACTACACAAAAGCCACATAAAATTGAAAGCAGCACTGAGAGAGATTGAACAGGATCTTTATTTGAAGGCCTTCCCCCACCTCCCCCCCCAGCCCAGGGATAAGTACATTTTTATAGATTTTAGGGAATTAGCATAATTGATAAAAAGCACCAATTAGGAGGACAAGTAGTAATGCAATTCCCCCCAGGTCAAGCCCCTTCTCTGGAGCCCCCTGTTCAGCAGTAGCTGTACTTTGTCCATGAGAATGTATCTCCAAGAGTTGTTTTCAGCCTTGGTTCCCAGGAAGAACCAAGAGCCTTGTACCCCCTGGGGCTGGAGCTCTGGAGTTTGTTTTGTCTCTCTGCCTAGGGAAAGGCCACGGAAAACTACTGGGAAAATGAGTCACTAATACAATAGGCTACAAAGGTACAAATATATGTCCAAAGAATACAGAGAACATATAAAAGAAAAAAAAGGCAAAACCCAGACTGGCATCATAACCATGGATTAATTCCCAGTCTGACCAGCTGCACATGCACCTTTCTGACTTCAGGTTAATAACAGAAAACAATAAGACATTCTGTGATCAGATGCAACTGGGGAAAAAAAATGTGTAAAGAATCAGTGCCCAGTGTCTGGCCATTCTATTAACCTATCTCAGTAAGAACTGGAAACTTCTGGGAGAGAAATTGCAAGCCATAAAAGAAGGATTTGTGTAGCATGATTTCATGAACAGAGACTGTCATTTTCCCCAAATAGAGTTTTTCTCTAATAGGATCAAATACAGTGAATCAATTCTTTAGCCCAGATGGGGTTAGTGGTTTCCAGAGAAACATTTCTGGAGGAAGGTACACATTTCCTATAAATACAACTGGTAGTTCAAGATACTATAGCTAAAGAGAGCTATAGCTCTGTTTCATTTCATTTTAATGTTGTTACCATGGTTTGGGAGACAGGGAAAAGGAAGAAGAAGGGGAAGAGGAAGGTGAAGGGAATGCTTTCAGCCCTGACACACTAGAGCACAGACCAGGGAAGGCTGGAAAATGCTGCTGCTTCTCTAGAAATATTGTATCTGTGGGTCCAATAAACCCAGGAGGTTAGTAAACAATAAACAGAGGTATGTTTGTTATTCACTTGTGTTCTTGCTTTTCTCGAGTCTCATGTTTCTTTGCCAGAAGGAATATCATTAGCTTTCCTGCTTTACCTCCCAAATTTATTCAAGCTGTAGGAACTGGGGAGGTTATTCCTCAATTACACTTTCATGCATTTAAATAGAAAAACATATGTATACAGAGACACACAGAGTGTGAGATAATTTTGATGTAAGTAATATGTGTAAACAATATATTAATAATTAATAGTTTATTATATATTTAGGAGGTTTATTGATAATTATATATGTACATCTACAAACTTTTTTTCGGTAGAAAGATGCATGGGATCAACATTTAAAGTTGCTGCACACCTCAGAGTTTCACTGTATCAATTAACTTTTTACTGAATTCCCTGTTTTCCCAGTTCACCTCACTCTTTCATCTCCCTTCACTTCCAATGCTATCACTAAGTTAAACTATAGCAACTTCCCATGTAAAGTTTTTCCAGAGGTCTCCAGTATAGTAACAGGTACAAGTGCTTTAGTATTATGAGTATACAAGTCCCCTCCAGGTTTTGGTATATGGAACTGGTGAAGATTTCCTGGCCAGAGAAAGAACAAATTCCTTAGAAACTGTCATTTTATGGACTCCTCACTACAAACTGTTAATTAAAACAGCTTAGTTCATCAAGAAGTTTTCTTTTTAATTGTTATGTGTTATCTGTTCTTCTCCTCCTCCTTATCCACCTGCTCTTCTGCTGACCACTCGCATTCATCTTTGCAAACAAGGTTTTACACAGGAATTTTTAAATTTGAGCCTCTGTGTAAATAGGTCCTCTGAAATTCATTCTCAGCATGTCACTCACATACAGTTTTAATGGTATAACATTTTTGAAAAAATATTTGAAAAAACAACAGTAAACTTTTTCAATCTATTTTGCTCATTTTATTAAATGTGGGAAGCAGCAGTGTAGCAGCCTCTGGCAAATAAAAAGGAGCAGATGTTGCACTGAGGAAGGGAGATTATTTTCCTTTTTATATTCAGCATCTGCTTTACTCTCCTTGACCTGTTGAAAGATTAAGCTTCAGTGAGACTGTTTGCACTTAGATCTTCCTGAAGCCTCCTCTTACCAGGAAGGATTCTCTGACTATTAAGAAGGATTTGATGACCTACCTATTCAATATTAAAAAAAGATAATAGATAATTCTACTGCTTCTTTGTTTCAAAAATAGCATGCTCCCTTCCTGTCACTTGGTCCCTGCTTTGTGTAGAAAAAGCACTGCACTGAGCATTAAGACATTTTCCCTTTGGATAGCTTTTGCTTGTAAACATGGGTCAAAAGTAAAAGCAGTCATAAATATACTAGATGAAGTACAAAGACTCAAGTATGTGTCTGTTACCACTGTGCAGTAAAAGTTTCTCATCTTGAAAATGCTAATATTTGAATACTAATGGCAGACAAGTGACCTCCTGTGAACTCTTCTGGTTGCCTGCATCAGTTTTGTCCAGACTGTGCTTCGAATGCAAATTCTAGGAGAAGTAATTATTGATGGATGCAGGTTTTAATGATTGAAATAGAGACATACAGAGGATTTAGCTAAACCCTTGGCCCAGAAAGCATATTAATGACATATTAAACATAGTCAAGCAAATAACTTTTTCAATATATCTTATTTCTTTTTCAAGTATATGGAATATTTCTTTCCAATAAATTTATAAAAAGACAGAATATAAAACTGTTCTTTACAGCTGCTTCTCTGATGCTACAAACACACGAGCTGAGTGTTTCTGGTCCAACAATTTCACAGAAATATCCTCTATATCACACATTCCTCAGTTTAAAAGTATGGACTCTTTGGTACCACTTAGATGGTTCTAGGTTACTGGTGTGAAAGGAGGAACTGAAGGGAAACCTCTAGTCTCCTCCAGTGCTGAATAGCATCCATTTCCACCAAGCTGTACCACCTTCACTGGGGTAACAGTCTAGGTCCTTGTAAGCACCAATGTTCATGGAAGACTGCTACAAAACCTATGTTACAGTGGAAATTTTACATTTCAATTTGAAGAAATTGACAACCTAATCTTCTTTCTGTCCCATAAGAAAACATAAACTTTATATACTTTGTAAAAACAATGACAATAAAGCAAAGAAAAACTGGAAAGACAGACTCCATACTCAAGAACCTTGAATCTTGTCACAAAGTTTTTGGGGTTTTTTATGATGAAGGGAAAATACATTGCCATGCTCTCACTGACCTCATTAATTATTTCTGCAGTGGGTAACTCTTGAACTAAGAGGGTCCTATCTGTTTAAGAGAGCCTGAGCAGACAGATGAGTAAAGACAGACAGACCAGAGGAAGAACAACCAGCAGAACATCTCTCTTGGGATCATCTTTGCACTACTCTCTTATTTTAAAATCCTTTTGCTGATCCTTTCTAATTTTCTGATAAACATCAGAAAATGTATCTTTTCAAACTTATTTCTGCAATTCCACACCTGCCAGTTTGATGAGGTCCTTAGAAGAGGAGACGATAGGGTGTGTTACAGCACTACCCAGATAGGGGCTGGCAGCTCCTATTCACAGCATTCAGCACCACCCTGAACAGCTCTGTGCATCAGAACAGGACTCAAGGCAGCCACACAATGCAGCAATTGTTGGTAGGAATTCTCATTTTAATTATCATCCTAGTGACCTTCCAGAATTCACTTCCCTTACACTTGTTTGGAACAGGAGTCCTTGTACAATTACTGTGTGATAGTAATGATTATGAAAATGATGACGATAATTATTATAATAATGATTATGATAATAATAATTTCATCTGGTCATTGCAAGGACTGAGTGTTCCTGTATGGCTGGAACACATTACAAATCCCAAAGACAGAGGCTTTCCCAACAGACTACTCCGTATTTAAAAAGTGTATAAGTAGCATGTGCTACCATAAGGTCTTAATACAGAAAAGCTGTAATTAGGAGCAAGATGCTTGTGCTGTTGGTATCTGAAATTAAATTAGATATTGCTTTCATATTCACACATGAATGGACACACTTCATTTCTTTGCATTTTTTTCAAGAGGACAACTATAACTTTTCCCTAAAAATATCACATTATTTCCTTAAGCTTTAATGATTCAGCAATTATGACCCCCTAAAATGACAGACAGAAGTGTCTTGAGTACCTTACAATGTCAAAATAGTATCTAAGTTTTAAGTATTCAATAATTATGTCCCCCTAAAGCAACAGTTGGAGGAATTTTCACTTAGATATCAAGAGAGGCTGAGCATGTAGCTTTCATTAGACCTCAGTTTCAATGATGAAAAAGTGTGTTACAACAAATTATCTGACTATGCACCTGAACTCTGAGAGAATCCACACTTTGAGGGACTTTGCTCTCCTTTGAAAATGGGGAAAACTGCCTTGTGCATCACCAGTGATCATCAGAGAAATTAGATCAGAGCAACCAGCTTACTATAAATTATTACTGTCTTGCTAACTGCAAAATAACTTTCTCCAGTCAACAAGAGCTGTGAGGAAAAAACATACCTGGTTGTGGAAAGTTACTCCCTTGACATAACACTGTTGGAGAGGTATCATCATAGATTCTAAAAATATATTTCAATTATTTTTTTCCTAGGACTGCAGACAGAGTTGAGAAATTTATCCTGAAATTTAAGGCCTCACAGAAATGCTTTTAAATATACAACAACAAAGACATATTGATGGCAAAAGAATTTTTGGAACAATTCTTGATATGTAGATGATACAAGCAAGCTAAAGATTCTGAATACAAAGGCTTCAGTAGCTAGTCAAAATGAATTACTCCTGCTTCAACATCCACCTCAACTGAACCTGGAGGACAGGGAGTGTCTTTACAAGTGGATTCAGTATCTGGTGTGCATCTTGCCAGTGAAGTTCTATTATACAGAGAAAATGTGGTTTTCTAAATAGGGAAGGAAACATTGTTAAACATTTGTTTCTCCCTGGATTAATTATTTATACTGTGCCACCTCACCTAGAAATTTAACAGATGCATTACAGACTTTATGAGGATTGTACTGGTATGTCATGCACAAAAGAGAAAGATTACTGCTAATCTTAGAAACAGCTGTCAGAACTGCAATTATAAACCCCTTGAAATACCTCTCAATAAAAACTGTATGAAGAATTTTGCATTTTAACTGTTTCTAATATCACTTCTGTAGTCTCTACCCAGCAGTTTGTTCATAGTGTGTGCTGCAACCCTTAGAAATAACTTGCTTGGGATTTTAGATCACACCAAGATCTCCCAATGCATCAGTTATCCTTAGCATATACAAGAGAAAATTAATTTGGATCATGTCAGTGACGAAATCCCTCAGGCTGCAACCACTGTCCAGAAAGACAACAAGCAGGAAAGCATAGCCAAAGCCTGCATGACCCATAGTGGCCAGTGGGAATGATCCAATTACAATAAAAATAAAGCAATAACCATGTTTGGGTGCTTTCCAGTATTAGTCTTAGGCACTCCGAATGTCTTTGAAAATTTAGTCGTCTCCAGTATAATTTTTGGTGAAAGTCTCTGTTTTCGAGCTTGGTGTCTGCTTAACATAAAGAAAATAAGAGATTTTATAGATAAATATATATGTGTGTGTGTGCGTGTGTGTGTTTGTATATGTGTACATTCAAATTTATATATCTATAATTGGAAGTCACTCTGGCAATAAGGAAGATAACATCTAAATAAAAAACTGCAACTCCAAAACAGCTCTCTCAGCCTTCCTTTGTTCAAGATGGAGGGATTGGGAATGGGGATACGGCCAGATAAGCCCCAGCAAGCTGGGAGCTCAGCTCCTGAATTAGATCCTCATCAGTCCTGTGGAGCTGCAGCACAGGGAGCAGAGTGGCTCTGCAGACAGTGCACAGCTGCAGAATGATTCCCTGTCTGTCAAATTTAAGCCCCAGCTTGATCAGCTGAAGCTGGTGTTAATAAGCCAGAGGTGAAACATGGCAAATGCCTGACTGGAACAAGACCCGCCCCTCTCCCACACCTATTTATGGGTCTGGTAGGCACAACAGTCTCTCACAGGGCTGACAAACTGGGGTAGCAACCTCGCTGTGAGATTAAGAGTTTGAAACAAATATGCAAAATAAGCAATAATTTTCAGTATCTTAGTGAAATTTCTGCTTTTTTGATTGCTTCTAGGTGGACAAGGAGGCCATTGCCCAAGGTGAAGTTTGGCTGTGGGAGAGGAAACCAGCAACACAAACTCCATATTCCTCCAGGAGAATATGATCTGCTGTAACAACCCTTCACACACGGAACCCCTGGGTGAAGCTACCAACCTTTTGTCCATGAAGGCTGAGCATAACCCCAAGAGACGGGATAAAAACCAAGACTCTGTGTGTTCATGTAAAACAAATAAATTCTTGGCTTACTTTTATGTAGATGTGATTCTTCTTTGCCAGCAGTCAGGATTTTGAGCATGGCAGCACCAAAATGTGAGACATGCCACTCCAATACAGCCTTCAAAGCACTATGACAGGCTGCCAACACTTCCCAGCTGAGTTCCTCCTGCTTGAATGTTAAGCAGAGAGATGGTGGGAATGGTCTGGTGGTGGAAACCTTTCCACTGGAAAACATAAAGGAGGATGTCTTCCAGATTTAGGTTATAGAGAGAAGCAGGATTTGAAATACCCCTCTCCACCCAAAACTACCCTGTGTAGGAAAGCCACTAGTTAGTTGCTGGTTATAAGCTTTGCAGTTCCTGTTCATGTGCAATTCCTTCTCTCAACAGGATTCCTGTTCAGCACCAGACAGTTCTGGGCTTTTAAGGACTTCCTTTATTAATGTGGTATTATGTAATTTTCCTTCATTAACTTCACTTAACTCTCTTGTAATTTTAAGATGAAGGCCAAGTCATTTTTTCTTCGAGCTAACGGTAAAGTAAGTCCTTTATTCATATGATCATTATTAAAATTTACAAGGGCACGATTCGTACAGGAAAAATAACCTTGTGTGTGTACAGAGACAATACAGAAAATTTGACAGAAAGATAAGAGAAAACATGAATAAGTTTAACTTTTCATCAAGATGCAATTATTTCCACATCTTTCACATAAAAATGAAAAATGTTAATAACACCATATTTAGAGTAAGGTATTATTAGATTCTTGGTAATTCACATTCATCTATCTTAAGCATTTAATTAGAGCCTTACCCTGCCTGCTAGCCAAAATTGCACATATCAGATCCATCTTCTGTCTGCTGTCGATCTCATCACTGCAAATCGCTGCCAAATGCCAGTAACTCATAAGCCAGTAAATTTATCAAGAAAAAAATGAAAACCAACGCAATACACAAAATCTTTTGCTATAGAAATATATGAAAAGGAGGACAGATTCTACTGTTGAGATTCAAGGCCCTGCCAATGTTTATGATCCAAAACACAAGCCTAGATAAAATCCTATCAACCACCTCCAGGGTATTCAAAGGGAGTTCAGTACCTAAAACCCAGACCAACAGATATCAATGCCATCATTCATGGAAAACCAGATATAAAAGATGGGATAGGGACAACAAACAGTGGACATGAAAATCCTGCTCTGATTCTTCATTGCTTGTTACCTTGTTCAAGACAGGGTTTGTCAGATCCAGCTCCAAGCTACATTAGTTTATATTTTTAATTTTTTACATTAAGATGAGCTATAATTCAGGAAAACTAAGTCCTAGGAAAATTCCCTGTATGGTCCAAATCTAATTTTGTACCCCACTTCTGTACCAAGCCAGCAGCTTGGGGTGTACTGAGACATTATCCCTGCTTATTGCATAGATGTCGGAACCCAAAATGCTTTTCCGACATTTTCGGATGTTCCAAATCTAAGTATGAAATATTTGAGACCCTGGCAAGCAGCTGGAAACAGCCGAAATTCTGAGTTTGAGCCATGGAATGACTCACCAACCATGCAGGGAGAACAAGAAGTCACAGAACTTTAGAAATAACAGTAGCAGTAGTAAAAAGTAATTGTAAGATAGGGAGAAGAATTTTTACTGTACAAGGGGGTTTTAAGTATGGTACAGGGGGGTTTTTTGATTCTGTACAGGGGGGTGGAAAGTTCCAAGATGGAGAAACTTGGGTGTGTCTTGTCCTTTTTCTCCTTCTTCTTGCCCTCCATCTTTCATGGTGATGTTGGCACTTTTCTATTGGGTTTTACTAAGGGCACACAGTTCAACATAGGTGATAGATATTGGTACACGTTTGTAAACATAGAATACGTAGGATTTGCTATATAATCTCTGTGCCATCCCTTCGAGGGTCAGAGCTCCATTTTCCACCCTGCAAGACAGATCTCAGAAGGGCAAGGGAAGAACTTTTAGATAAGAAATAATAAACAGCTGTGAGGGAGTCGTGCGCCTTTGTTTGGGCAGCAGCCCAAGACGGGACTCTTTCTGATAACATGCAATAAATCACTTGAGACCGAACATCCAGAGGCTGCTGCGTCTTCTTCAAGAAAGTGCGGGCCGGAGCCGGGATTTCCGATCTCTCGGAGCCCCCTGACTCGGAGGTGCTCTCCGACACCTGGCTCTGACACATAGACACCACAATGTTATCCTGCAGTTGTAGGTATTCTGACCGATTGAAAATCAGCACTGGGAGAGAATGCTGGTGCATAACAGAATTAACCTGGATGAGAAAACAAGAGGAAATCAATAACGCATCTTTAATTTCAGATTTTTTGGTCTAAAGATCAAGCTAAGTTAGTTGATAGAACAAATTCACAAAAATCGAGATGCTCTAATGTAGCCTGATGATTTTACACACATTTTGTTTGAAGAGGGCCCAAACCACCAGAGAATGTGGCCCTGTACCACACTATAGCAGTGTAAGAGGGAGGGAAGGCATATGCAGGTAAATCCTTTGCTGTTTGTTTAAATTCAAGAACATTTTCTTGGAATAAGCTTCATATCACCCAAAGGGCAGAGATTTATTCCATTATAAAACCACTTACCAGTGACAAACTACTTATCCTTGGACCACACTGACTTCATGGCTCCCTGGTGCAAACAGCTCCGCTCTCAAGCAAGCTTTACCTTGGAGGCTCCAGAGCTACTGAAGGCAACAACATCCACTCCCACAGGGGCCAGGGACAGAGCCTGGAGTCCTTCACAGCCTGCAGGTCTCCTCCTTTTGTGCTCAAAAAGTACCCAGCTCTTTTTGGATACCAGCCTGCAGCATCAGGCAGCTCATTTAAAGTAGCCTTTTAGGTTAATGTAACAAAATAGGTCAACTTGACAGCGTGCTGCCAACACGCACAATTGATTTTCTCTGCTGCTCAAAATACAGGTCCCAAAATGCAAAATGTTTGTAAATCAATTAATAAAATAATTGCTACGCAGGAGCACTCTAAGAAGTAATAGGAGCACCAGACATGCAGACTAATCTCTCACATTACTAATAATTCACACAATTGGTGTTCATCCTAACATCCAAAATCTTTCTGGAAGAAGGTCAAAGATTATTCTGCCTCCCATCCCTGGAGGTGTTCAAGGCCAGGCTGGATGGACCTCTGAGCAACAAAACTGGTGAAAGGTGCTCTTGCCCATGTCAGGGTGTTTGGGAACAGATGATCATTATCTTTAAGGTCCCTGACAACTCAAACTATTGTATGATTCTAAGAGGGAATTTTGGTTTATTAGGCTACATTTGTCACACAAACAAATCAAGTCTGATACCTTTTTTCAAAACCTGTTTCAACATTTTGAATTAAAACAGTTATCCTGGAAGAATTTAAACACTGATTTTGGCCTGGATTCATTCACATTCCTTGGCTTTTTCTACCAGCAAGAAAAAGGCCAATTTGGTAAAAAGGTATAATTGAGCAGGTCTGAATTCCTCAACAGGGATGTGTGTTCTCCATCAGTTGTAGGGAGAACACAAAATTAAACTAACATTTGTTTTTGCGGTGGGTTGATTTGTCTCTAGTTACAGTGCCCACGGTTTTCCTAGAATTTTGAAAAAAAGCTTTTCCCCACAAAATAAGTGCTGGGAAAAGAGAGGATTTTTGTCTATTTTATTTCCATTGTCATGTAAGGAACAGTAGGAGAAAAAGCACATCTTTCTAATTTTAAGGCAGCTTGAACTACAAACAAGGTTTTCCAGAATGCCAAGCACCTGCACAGCTACAGCTGTGTCATACCCAAGCCAGGAGTCATTTTCTGTGCATGTGATTTCAGCCTGACGGAGAAGAGGGATGGAAACCAAATCCTTCAGTGGATACGCTTCAGTATCCAGTTTCCTCGGCTGAGGATATCAGATGGAGAAGAAATTTTTTCAGCTTGCCCCTACTTGAAAGCCTTGGAAAATGTCAGAGTAGTCCCTCTATCATCCCCATCACATTTTGACACTTACCTGAGTGCAAGAGTTATTTGACAGAACAGAGGGACAAGTTAACCTTGGGGGAGTTTGAATGAAAATTAAAGATAATAAAAGCAACAGTAACAGTAACTCCACACAAAGTAATTCAGACAAAAATATTCTGGTTTCCAGATCCAATAATTCAACATCAAAAATGCCAAAACTGAGATGATCTACATAGTCTCCAGGCAGGTCTTCTGGGTACCATAATTATGTGTTTGAGTAAAATGATAGAGTTCTCCTGAGGATGCCTGCTTTATCTGGTGAACAGGATGACAAAATCATTTTGAGGGCAGGAAATGTGCTACAAAATTTTGGCTGGCTGAAACTAAGCTGCAGATATATTTTCACATTGGTAGTATTTTTACCACAAGGTCTGTTGTGCGAAGTTTGTGTAGGAAAGGTTTTATTTATCTTTAAAATAAGCAAAGTCAGATACAAGTGCTCTAACCAAACAGTCTAATTTAACTTCCAGACAGAGAGACAAATTTCTTCTGAAACAATCTATTCAAGACCAGACAAACCAAACCCCCAACTCTGCAGTTGTTTGTAAGTTCCTATAAATATTTCTAGAAAAATGAATAGTAATAACAACTTGGAAGACTGAGTACTATCATTTTTCTTGCCAGAAGTTCTGCTCACTTGTTTTAAGTTTAAAAAAAAGTTATTTGGTCCTTCAATATCCCTGTACACCTGCATGCAATGATACCAATCAAAGTTCAGAAACATATCTAGGTCAGTGTTATTCTTAAAAGTGATGGGAAAACTTTTACTAGAATATGAAGAGTAAGACCTAATCAAAACAGTAAAAAAACAATCCAGTTTAAGAAATATTTTAAGAGCAATTTGTACTTTGCAATCTGGAGGACTAATATTCTTTTTTATAAAAGTTGGACATTCAGATAGAGTGGAGCACTTTGCACATGAACAGCCAATGCTTTATCTGCAGACAGGAAAACACGTTAGTGAAAACAATATTTCAATTGACTAAAAGCATTATTTGCGTAAACTGTTCCTGTCACATTCTAAAGGCAATGAACAGAAACTTGACATAATTTCTGCGAGTTGTCCCCTATTGCACAGGAGCTTAAGTGTAACTTATGACTTGGCTGTTGAAGTAATTCAACCCCAGATCCTTTTGACCACAAAGTGCAAGTAATATAGTGAAATGAAAAGCAAAAGGAAAGGGAAAAGCATGATTAACAGGAACATCAAAAACACAGGGATATCCATTCATATTGCTTCCTCACATGCAGATTCTTTACAGAATGCCATTGAATCCTTTCTGATACTTCAGTTTTTCAATTTTTTTAATAAACAAAATATTTCCCTTGCTATTAAATCCAACTTCTGATTATGTAGGTGTTTTTAATTTTATATTCCCTTTAATTATAACAGCTTGAAGTTTCTTTTACCCTTCTCTTTGAGCACTCAGTAATTAAGAACTGCCTCAGATAATTAAAACAGAATTATTCTGTGTTCTGATACGCACTGCAACATCTCATTACTGTCTGAGGCATGTCTTTAAAACATGCTTATGTAAACAACAAAGTTTTCTAAGGACACAGTTTTAGTGATATTTGTTCTATGAAGTTTTGCCTGTGTGTCATAAGAGAGAGGTAGGGGATCAACAGTAAATTTTAGATGGGCTTGCAACATTTCAAAGAACCACAGAATTGTCTGGGTTGGAAGGAAAATTAATGATCCTCTATTTCCACCCCACCTGCCATGGGCTGGGACACCTTCCATTAGAGCCTGTTGCTCAAAGCCCCATCCAACCTGGCCTTGAACGTTTCCAGGAATGGGGGAATGCCCACTTTCACTGGGCAACCTGTTTCAGTGCCTTACCACACTCACAGTGCTTCATATCTTATCTAAACCCACCCTCTTTCAGTAAGTAGCCATTGTCCTTTGTATTTCAGGTATGGCATTCTGTGTATCCCAAGCTTCCAAAAGTGTAACGGTGTTCAATTCTGGCTTTATGAAAATCTCATTCTTTACATGAGTTTTCTGTCATCTTCCTTCAAAGAAAGAAAAACAATAAACCAGTTTTTAAAAATTGCACATGACAGTCCTAACCAGCAGGTCTTTACACCCATGGCATTGAAGACAAAGTGAAATGTGGGAATCCAGGGCATCCCTCTGGCTGCCCTGGAAGGTCTGGGACCCTGGCAGGGGGTCAGGAACCCCCCTGTACAGAGTCTCAAGAGACACTGTCTCTGATCCCTGTCCATGGAAAAGAGTCTTCAGTCTTACAACATGAATTACAAGCCCTGAGTATCTGATATAAGTAGTANGACAGAGACTTTCTTAACCTCAGAATCATTTAAATACTACAGATTCCGACAGTGAAAGGAAAAAGGATGCAGAAATAAAAGATGTCTTTTGTACCAATCCAGAAAGATGTTTCAACACTTTGAGCTTTACATTGGCTGCTCTCAGTTCAGCAGAGAAAAAAACCCCACAGTATAGAGAGTGACAGCTCAGTATTAGGGGAGCCTTCAACACCTCGTTTCTGAGCTGCATTCCTGCTGCACTCCCCTCCAGCCTTTCTTCCATGTGGATGCAGCCACAGGCATGATTCACCCCCAATGGGAAAAGCTTCTCCCCTGCCACTGCCCCTCAGCGTGTGCAAGTAACCAGCACCACCCCAGCATCAGCCTGACAATTGTTTACCACTGGGGAGAAAAAAAAATAGATTAGGCAGTGAAACATCTGAGACACTTGAATGTGAAACTGTTGACTGAGGAAATAAGCAGAGAGAATTTTGCCAAAATGGAGACAGCTTCATTCACACCAAGGAACTGAATGATTTGGGGCAGCTCTGATTTGGGGATCCAGGAGTCTTATTTCTGGGCTTGCAACTGGCACAAAAGTAGCATAAATGCACCTGCAGCAAAGTCTGACCTCTGCAAGGTGCGCAGGCTACTGGCACATGTCACTTTGCACGTGTAGGGATGGACAGACCACCTGCCTGGGGGTATTCTCCTCCTGCAGTGCCACAGCTGCCTTCTCAGGTTGATGCACTCAGTTCCTCTGAGACTGTAAAAGCTGGTGTTGTCATGGAGCCAGAATTATCTCTCTGAAGGTAATTGTCATGGTTTATCCCCAGCTGGCAGCTAAATACCGTGCAGCCACTCATTCACTCTCCACCCCAGCCCTGGTGGGATGGGGAGGAGGTCTGGAAAGAGGTTGAAACCATGGGCCAAGATAAGAGTGGTTTAGAGAAGGAGAAGATAGAGACAGAGATGGAGAAGGAGGAGGAGGAGGAGGAAGAGGATAATGAGAAGGGGGGCTACAAGGAGAGAAAGAAAGATAAAACCTAAGACAGACAAGTGATACAATCACTCAGCATCCTGAGCAAGGATTGTTCTCTCCTGGTCAACTCCCTGCAGTTTATACACTGAGCATGACACTCTAGTATGGAATATCCATCTGGCCAGTTCAGGTTATCTGTCCAAGCCATTCTCCCTCCTGGATTCCTGTGCACCTGCTCACCAGCAGAGTGTGGGAAACTGGAAAGTCCTTGATTTGGTGTAAGCCCTGCTCAGCAACAATTAAACCATCAGAGTGTTATCAGCATATTCTCTTACAAAATCGAAAGCACAGTGCTGTACCAGCTGCTAGGAAAAAAACTAATTCTATCCCAGCTGAAACCAGGATACTAATATAGCTAAAGCCTAGAGAAACTCTCAACTTTATACTGTAGGGAGGGACGGAACTCAGTATGACTTAGGAGAATATCGTTAAAATGACATTTTGTTTAGGGTGTGACTAAAGGAACAGGTGAGAAGGGGAAGCACCACACTGCTGCATGAGAACAGACCCACAGCAGACATCCACGCAGGAAACCAAAAATGACTGAGTCACCTGTATTAGGAAGTGCTAAAAACACCACCCCAGATCAGAGCAGGTTGGGCCCGTGTACTGCCTTTCAGAGCAAACAGACATCATCAGCCCAAGTGGACAGTCCTGAGACAGGATCTAACCAGGATTGCCTCCATCAGCATAGCAAGTTGAAAACAAAATATCCAAGTGGAAATAATACCCACACCCAGCCCTCTCTTCTGCCCCAAAAGCCCAAGGCACTGGCTGCCAGTACAGCAAATGCACCAACTCACTGTCTTATTTGTTATTCTGGAGTAAGTAAATTTTCTTCTGAATCTGACTGTGATTTCGAGGTTGAATTTTAGAGGCCTTTAGAGGCAAGTGTAATAAACACTATTCTATTCTACAGAGACATGGACACAAGCCCTTTGAAAGACATTTTCTGACAAAACTGAGAAAAATAAAAGGTTCAAAAGATCTTGAGAAGTTCAGTTTCCTCTAAAAATTAAAACCTTCATAACCTTTTGTTAACATTAAACAGCCAGTCATGTCAGGATCAATGGTGTACTGATGAAACTTTAGGACTGACTCCCTCAGTGTGTTTGAACACTTTTTTGGAGCAAGGAAGGAAGGCTTTATGATTTACTTTTTTTAGACTTTGATATGGAAGACAGGAGAGCTGCCTTTACAGCCTGTCAAGACAGAGACACAACAGGGATTTTAATGCAAGCTTTCAAAGCCCTTTCACAATTTTGAGGTGAAAAATCATTTCCATCTTTTATTCCAGATTCATTTTAGAGGAACGAGTTAGGGGTTGCTGTTGTGAGGACAGAGGATGTGATAGGGAAAAACCAGAACATTATTAATCAATTGTCTTGTTGTCCTGCATGGCTCAAAGACTTTAAAAACAAGCTCTCTTCTGCTTTCGGGCCCTTGTAGAGTTTGTGACTGTACCGAGAACCTGGACTATGCTTTTATGCTAAGATGATCACAGTGCAATTCAGGGAAGCTCAGTTTGCTACAAGATTGCAATGACTTTCTTTTGAAGACACAAAATTGAAGTCAGACGCTCATCAGGAGATCTGAGTGCAACTGGCTTTTCAGCCACTGCCCCACATCTCCGTTTTTCAGCAATAATAAAATAGCTACAAAAGAAAGGGACTGTAATGATGCTAATGATGGCCAAGACAGAAGAGCTTCAGGCAATACCCAACACCATGGTATCCATTAGGATAAGATACAGCAGTCACAAGGTAAGGCAGAACTGTTTCTGACAATGAACAGACAGAAAATACAAAGTCTCACCTACTTGAAGTTAAACACAAGCATATTTCACCCGCAAAAAATAATTTAAAAATCCAATAAGATGAAAGGATGGAAGAGTTCCCACAGCAGGCCCAGGAGAGAGGAATTTCTGGGTATTTTCAGTGTTATGTCAGAGTCTTGGGAAGAAGGGAAGAGTGGGAAGGCGTAAAGTTTGCAGGCACAGACTGTGTACCCAGTACAGAAAACACTTTTCAGAGACAGCTGAAATACTGAAAAAACGTAACACCCATGCTGAAGCAGCTCCTTTTTATTCCCATTTCCAGTTCTCATCAGTGAGATGAGTCCAGACCTCCTAAAGATGCTCAGCCCAGCCACATCTGTGGCAGGGAATGAGGGCTTGCCTACCCGGGAAAGCCATTGTTATAGGGAAGACAAACCCCTCAGGGAGGAAAAGGAAGTGCTTTAAGCAATCAGTACCGAGCCCCCCTGCCCATGCTCCCTCAGCTCTTTGAAACACTAATGGCTCCTTTGTTGGATTTCATTGAAGAAAGTCAACTTATCAAAGGTTATTGACAAGAGCTACTGCAGACCATTGCCATGCAGTCACGTCCTTCCATAGCAACCAGACAATGACTTACAGAAGGAAATCCTGCAGTCATGCACACCTAGCACATCTGGCAAAGTTTCTGCTTTCCAGCTGTCATCAAGAAGGACATGGGAAAAGCGTGTCCAAAACCACGGTTTCTCAGTTTTCTGAAAGCTGAAGAGCCACCTGGTTTCTCTAAGAGATAACTCAGCTGCTGTCCCACGCTCTGATACTATAATGAAGAAAAAGAAAATGAAGATGAATTTTGAACCTTCATTAGGATTAACCTTAAATCATTATTTTCTCTGCTTACCCTATTCTGGCATACCTACATGAGACTACCAGGATGTCTCAGCTTTTTAGGTTGGGGTTGTTTTTTTTAAAGTTTTGCAGTCTTTTCAGAGGAATTTTTGAAGTTGTCTGGACTTATAGCCTCAGGCTATAATATCACTATTCTAAAATTCACTCTGGGTACAAGGGCCTGAGCAGAAAACCATGCTTAACTGCCAACCCCTGATGCAACACAGACTAAAATAGATTGCAAGTATTTTGGCAAAAGATTGCTGACTCTTGTTCTTAAACCTGAAAAGCTTTAACAGACTACCTACCACAGGAAAGCACCTTGAACACTCTTGAAAAATGAGAATTCTCCCAGCATGTTTTTAGTGCTCACTAGTAGGTCCAGAAGCTGCCTAAGGGTGATGCCTCATACAAAAGAATGCTTTAAGCAAGAAACAGCGTGGCAAAAATAGATGAAAAATTAAACTGAACAAACCAAGGATGCATGGAAGAGTCACCCATTGAAATGAAGAAATTCGATTTCTTCTCCTGTCAAAAAATCTTTATAGTTTGTTATTCATTTGGAAATTGATCAGTGTTTTAGCTTCACAAAAGATAAACTTGTTCTAGGTTTATTAATTTTCCAGTTTCAAACTTAAAGGCAACTGAAAGTTTATTTTCAATACCATAGTGGCTGCTTTACTTATATAGTCAAATTAATGTTTGATCAATTTTCTGAAGGAAGAATAAACTGAGAAATGCAGGAGGATGTTAATTCATGATGCTCTAAGAAAGCATTTTTCATTTCATAGTAAAGAAAGCTTAGAGGTTTCAAGCAACTGAGCTATCAGTGCTAGGAATGGGATCAAGTCATGTTAGTACCAATATTATGTTTGTTTTTCAGAAACAAGAATACCCTCAGAGCTTCTTAGTTAAACACTTATACTCAGGTGCTTGGCTCTCACCACCAGGATCACTCACATTTTGGAGTTTTCCTTGGCCATGACACACTTTTTAAGCACAATCCCTTCAGGAAAGATTTTAACAGTGCAGAATAACAGCTCACACAGAGCATTGAATATTTCACCAAGTTCTGGATATCTCAGGATGCAATTGCATACTCTGAGAAAAATATTTTGACTCTTTGGTATATCTGCTTGGTGAAGAATTCAGTACCACAGAAGTGGAACTCAAGAACCAGCACACAGAGCAAGGCCAGCAAAACAAAGCAACTCACATAAGGTCAAATAAAAGGTGTTATTCTACCAAAAATAGAAAATTCTCCTGAAAAGGATGAGGGTGGACAACAGAGAGTAAGCAATCAAGTTTTCCACAACGCCCTCTTCGATACCATCAAAGCCTGATTGGCAGGCTGCTTACTTCTCAGGCTGGAAAAGTTAGAGAATGTTCAAAAAGAAAAACACCTGATGTCAGCATGGTGTCAAGTGGCAACCACAAGACAGCTGCTCTGAGGCAGGATCTTAGCTGTAAACAGGCTTGGAAATTTGAGCAAGGCAAATGCCTATCATTTGCACCATTAGGATTGCAGGCTAAACGTGCATGTTCTTTGTGAAGCCATGCAAAATGTCACTGAAATTTTTTCTCCACACACAGCTAATCCATCTGGTGCCCAGCAAGCCCCAAAAGTTGCAATAACTTTAACTTGGTGCCTTTGCTCTGAGCCAGTAGAGCAGAAAGCATTACAGTAGGTGAATATTAGATGGTAAAATAGAGGGAAGACTTAAAACAATAATACTGTGCCACTCTTCCCCAGAGGATTTTGCAGCAGGCTCCAGTTTACTGCAAACTCAATAGAAAATAACCTGAAAAGTTGCACATGGCTATTCTGCTTGAAATGGCTGCCCAGAGCAAACCCTGAGCCAAAGAAAACCACAACCAAAATGTTAAGCCTTGATAAAACAATCCCATTTTAAATAGCAATATTTATTGTGTATTTAAAAGCATTATAAATACATGAGGCATGTGGCACAGCGTTTTTACACAGATGACTTTGTATTACATTCCTCTACCTTAAGTATTCAGGTGTGACAAAAATCATAATGTGAATAGCTAAATTTTAGGCACAGCTTTGAAGTTTTATGAATCTATAAATGCCTGAGAACATTTAAATTATATCTCCCTTACTGCTCTGAAACAGCAACCATTTAAAAAGCTGCAACCTTTTCCCACATCACACCTTAGAGTATGTAGCAGATTCTTGTATTTTTCCACTGGTGCCTGCATAATTCAGAGGACGAACAGCTGAGGGCACCGTTAAAAAACTATTTAGGATGTAGAAGTCATGAACAAGATGAACAAAAAGGTGAAAAGAAGTATTGCAAATAACCTCTGAATCCCTCTGAACCTCTGAAGTAACCCTCTTCTGATTTAGTCTTTTCATAGAGGGAAAAAGAAAGGGTCATCAGCTACAAGAGAAAATCACCAATGACATCTAGGTGCGAGTTCACTGTGCCACTTCTCTTGAGCCTGCTGGAGTTTGTTCCCTCATGACACTGAAATCAGAAGCCATTTACTCATGGACAATAAATTAGTAGAAGGAGAGTTGAGGTTTTTTGGGGCATGGGTCCTTTCCAAGTTTTCTGAAAAAGTATAGAATCTAAAAACTCAGCAGTAATATAAAACTAAAGACCTGATTTTTATGGAATTTATTCCAGGCCCAAGTACTATCAAAATTTCTAGTATTTTCACTAGACGAATTCAGAAATTCCAAGTACAAGAAAAATTGCCCACTCCTCATGCAAGATAAACACAGAGCATCTGCAATAAAGACCCCAAATACACCAACACAAATAATTTTATATAGCAGCTTCCAATTAATGCAAGGAAACTAAGATACCAAAGAGAAGTCATAAATCCACTTTCCAGTTAAATTTCTAACAAAATTAGTTTTTCAGGCAAAAAGGAGGTTCAGTGTAGTGAAACTGTCATATGGTGTCATCTTCTTTATGGAATCTTGTTGCCGCAGGCTCCCAGCTGGGGAATATTTAGCATTGCCTCCATGATTCAGAAGGCTGATCAATTGCTTTATTATCTCATCTTATACTATATTATACTATACTTATATTACACTGTATTACCCTAACAAGAGCTCTCACTAACTAGTAACTACAAAAACCCCTGACTCCCTGCTGAGAGTCCCGACACAGCTGTGGATCCAATTGGTCAATGAATCCAAGCAACCGTCACCAGAATCTAATCAAGCAATCACCTTGGGTCAACAATCTCCAGAACACATTTCACATGGGCACAACAATGAGCAGAGATAAGAATTATTTTGATTCTCTTTGCTTCTCTCACAGCCTTCTCCAGGAAAATACCTGAGAATGTCTGTGCCTGCTCTCTGTGGCCAGAGAGCTGCTGCCATAGGATCTCCTGTATGGAACAAGTACAGAGAGGTACTGAGTATTCCTCATTCTACCTCTTGCACTAGAAGTCCCATTCTCTCTGTCCTTTTGTATGCCTTAGGGTTATGCTTTTAGATTTCCAAGATGTCCTTCACATACAGAAGCTGTAGCTCTTGAATAAGAACACCCAAAGGAGGTCCCGGAGTTCAGAGTGGAGTTGAACATTGTGGGTAAGTGGCAAGGTGGGAAGCACACTCCAAGCCCATACAATAGGCACAACCTGTGGCAAAGTCTTACAGCTACAAGACAAAGGAAATTGTCAAATCTACATTTTCTCTCAATTCTTTTGACTCATATGAGTGTAGCTTGCAATAGGCAGGGTGAAATTCAATAACCTCCTTACAGATCTCATTCCATCGTATCATGAACCTGCTGGCATGAGTAAGAAACAGATTTGAGAGGAAAGTTTATGTACTTTCGAGATGCCATGGGAACACAGACATATAGGATTTTTCCAAGCTTAGGAAGCAGAACTTTACAAAACTTGGGTACTAAAACATTTGCAGTGAACATCAAGCAAGGTTTTCTTGCAGCACAAAATTGGCTGATTCATACCTGGCATAATGCAAAAATTCAAAACACGTTCACTTTATACTAGAAGATAAAGCTGTCACTCCCACGAGGAAAAGGTACTATCAGTATAGAAAATCCAGAATCTAGTCTTGATGAAGAGGAAAANTAGTCTGTGCTTGCTACTGGCAGAATGGATGTCATCAATCTCTTTGGTAAAAAAAAAGCTGATGTGAAGAAATTATTTTCCAGCAGGCTTTTTGTAGGCTATTCAACAACAAAATGCACATCTGGTTATATTTGTTCATCTCCAGGCTCATGCTCTTCAGTTTTTTTCCCCTTTGGTCTCCTCTTTGAGTTCCAACAAGATGCTATTTGCAAGCCTTGATTTCAATGGGTTGGTGTCACCACTTTTGGCAAGATATTTGCTGAGATCACCTAATCTTTTCCTACTTGAGCAGACTTTTTACTCATAGTTTTAAACATATTTGTTTCTCCTTCCTGTTACCTTGGTTTTTTTCAGGGACTGAAGTGATTCAGTAATCTCAAACTCAAGCTTACATTTCCCTCAATGATTCTTCTTTAACAATATAGTTCAGAATCCATATGTTTTGTTTCCTGTGTTCCCTCAAATAAAGATAATTTTATCTGCATTATCATCTATGTTAGTTATACTGAGGTTTATAATTTGCAGTAAGGGCTTCAAAAGCTTCTATGTCTGTAACTATTAGTTTCTAGCTCCTGAATTTTACCACAATAAAAGCACACACACTGTATGGCACGACTTTATCTCTTGAACTTACCTTCATTTACATCATAAATAGCCTAGAAATTATTTATTAGTACACAAGAAATATCTCAGCTGTTGTACAGCAAAGCCAGTCTTGATCACTCCAGTTGCCAATCACTTTTAAAGCTATACCTTTCTGCTCTTCCCCACCCTTGAATGTCTATCCAGCAGTTTAAACCTATTTAAAACTCTGTGGAAGAAGGTTTTTTGAGAAATCTTCCTAAGAATGGTTGACGTGCTGTCAAAATAAAATGTTTGCAAGCCAGCTTTCCAGATAGACATCCAAAATGACAGCCAGACATCAGACAGAACCACCTTGATGGAGGGGAGAAACAAGCCCTAATGAGAATGGCTGCATGGCTTCAGAGCTGGGCAGCTCTCACATCACTTAATTTTGATTAACTAACCCTTCAGCAGAACAGCAAAATTAATTGTATTTCTAATTCCTCTCAGAATGCTAACCAAAAAAAAAAAAATATGAACACCACTGAAATATTAACTACTGTCAGATTTCCTCAGCAGCCATTCATTTATATGCAAGAGATGCTCGCAAGCATAACTCCCTGTGGTCATTGGACTTGCTGAACTCTGAATGCTTCAGTTGGTATGAAAAACATTTAGAAGCTTTTTCTGCTTGTTAACAAAATAAAGGTCTGAAAAGCCATTGGGTTTGACTTCCTTTAACTTAGAACCCCACAATGTAATTTAGAATTATGTTTTTAATTCCACTTTGTTGTCTATAAAAGTATTATCTTTGCAATATTCCATGGAAGTGGTTAATAGTTCAGAACATATGGAGCTATTATTGAATATTCAAATACTGTATTGCCACAATATTAATTCTTCTCACTTTAATCTAAAAGTTATTAAAGACAGACATATTTTATATGAAATAGCACCTTGTCTTTTCTAAATTAGAGCACCTTTTCCCATATTGCCATGAAATGTTTCAAGGATGAAAATGATCCGCTCAAAAGCCTGAAGCGCTCACCTTGGAAGGGGCAGATTTGTGATCACATACCTGTTGTAGTGTGTGGGGCTGCTGCAGAAGAGACTGAGAGGCTCATTGCAGCATATTCAGGAGTCTTGTGGTTAGCACATTTCCATAGGAGGCAGATCTGAAATCAGTTCCTTGCTCAAAATCAAGCAGAAGACAGAAAGGTTTTCCTTCAGTCTAAGAAGCAGCTTATCCGCTAGTTTGGGGATCTAAACATGGCATGCAGTCTTTCAGTCCTGGAAGTACATTCTAGGATGACTTTTTGTAAGTGGAAAAGTAATGGATTCTTTGCTTCTTTTCTGCCAAAGTCGAGATTAAATCGCGAGACGGTATTTCTTGTTTGGACTCAGATGTTTATTAGTTCTTATCCATATTACAGTCTCACAAGCTGTTGAGTTCTACAGTACTCTAACAAGGTAAAAAGGAGAGGTGTCTCTCTCTCTCTGCAAGGTCTTTTAAACTGTCCAATTGAGAAATGACACCTAAATTATTTTTACTTTTAACCCAACAAACAATCACCCATGCCAGCAATGCGGACTTTTTTATCCAATTACACAATACCACCCAAACCCATGAAGAAGAAGGTGAAAAAAAAGGTGAAGAAGAAGGTGAAAAAGAAGGTAAAGAAGAAGAACCAGCCTCCACCCTAAAACCTCCATCTTGCTTCATATACATTACTATATTCTAAAACCTTAAACTCTTAAGTTTTCCACCATGTGGTATTGCACACTTCTATTCAAACTACACACCTATAATCCCAATTCTATCATTCAATTTTGGAAGCCTTCTCCATGGCCTCAGGTCAAATGCAGTGTTCTCTTGGGGGTCAGTGTCTGACAGCACATAAAGTCTAAAATTCTCAGCATCCAGGGTTCCAACAGAAAAGAATATTTGCTTTTACATGAGATTGGGCTGCACAAGCAAGGCAGACCTGGTTCAACAATCACACTGGCTGTGCCTTAGCTGGTCTGCAGTCACAGCACAAATGCAACAGCAGCATCTAAATGTTGGCCACAAGGCCCCTGGTACTACAGCTCCATCTGTTAGACCCCTTTTGGACTTCAGCAAGTGTTCCCAAATGAGGTGAAGGTATGGAGAGGAAAAATACAACAGTGCTGTAGAAACGAGGACAAAACTTCTCTGTTTTCTGCAGAAAAGCTCTGCATTGCTCCCCAAGATATTTCTGCAGATGGTAAAACAACAAGTAGGGTCCAAACCTGGCAAACAGCAATCTGAGCTGGTTATAAGGGAGCTGACCAAAATTGTGCTTCTGTTGCTTGAGCAAGATCCTGAGAAGGTTCCCGTGATTAAAGCATTAGCCAGGGCTGTGAGAAATAGTTTTACATACGTGATTTAAAGGAAGGCCTTTAACAGATAGTCACATCCCAAGCAAGCTCTGGGTTACCAGCTCAACCATTTTTCTAGGAGGGGGAAGCGGTCATTCCTGTGAAGAACAAGAACAGATTCCATTTCTAGAAAGTAAAGAAGTTTTTTACACAACAGTAAAAGCAGTCAGTGAAATGGAATGGTGTCTGTGTATATACATAGGTGTGCATGGTGTAGAGTCATTCTGACAGTACACAGATGATATCTAAATTTTTATTAAGAACACTGGAAACAGCCTAAAACAGGTGTTAAAAAATGCATATTAATGTAAATGTATTATGATAATTATAGGTGCAGTGATAAACTTATTTATCTTATTAGATTTAGGGACAGTTTAGAATAATCCTAAAATTAGCCTGAAATCCTGTTTAACTTAGAATTAATAGTTTATCCATAAATTTCTTATTGCCAAATCATTAAATATAGTTTTAAATGCATGTAAGTAGCTTTAGACCCTAAGTGCCACTGATTTTCAGTGAAACCTCACATTTCTTTTTAGGATCTAGAGTAATTCATATGAGGAGCAGCTGAGGGAACTGGGGTTGTTTAACCTGGAGAAGAGGAGGCTCAAGGGAGACCTTATCACTCTCTAAAACCACCTAAAAGGATGTTTTAGCAAGGTGAGGATTGGCCTCTTCTCCCAGGCAACCAGAAAGAGGGTGAGAGGATACAGCTTCAAGCTGCACCAGGGGGGGATCAGGTTGGAAATCAGGAGGAACTTCCTCACAGAAAGGGCTGTTAAGGATTGGAATGGACCGCCCAGGGAGGGGGTGGAATCACCAGATGTGTTCAAGAAACACTGAGTGCCATGGTTTAGTTGACAAGGTGGTGTTTGGTCAAAGGTTGGACTTGATGATTTTGGAGGTCCTTTCCAACCCTATGATTCTATCATTCTAGTACCTAAGCCACTAGAGAAATAAATTTAGATCCAAAAATCACTTAGGCTTTTTTTNTACTCACAGAGAGGGCTGTTAAGGATTGGAATGGACCGCCCAGGGAGGTGGTGGAATCACCAGATGTGTTCAAGAAACACTGAGTGCCATGGTTTAGTTGACAAGGTGGTGTTTGGTCAAAGGTTGGACTTGATGATTTTGGAGGTCCTTTCCAACCCTATGATTCTATCATTCTAGTACCTAAGCCACTAGAGAAATAAATTTAGATCCAAAAATCACTTAGGCTTTTTTTGAAAACAAAACCTATCCATCATAACTCACACACATGTGATTAAATGATTATACTCTTTTCTACTCCCAAAGCTGTTGCAATATGCCAGGAAAATATAGTGATGCTTCTATACAATACATAGGCATTACAGCTTGTTCTGTTAACAAAATAATGTTTATTTTGACAGAAGCTGCTGGGAGCCTTGTGAATACCCTAATCTTACTGCCTACCCATTCCTCTGCTAAGGATCTTAGCAAGTCTGACAAAACATGCAGCTCCAAGAACACGGAGATATTTTCAAAGATCAGTAAAATCCCTTTCCTGCAATTTATCCCTGTGCTTATCTACTTATCCTCCTCCATGAGAGGAGGCTTTAGGGATGTGGTCTGTGTGTTCTTGGTGCATGTCAGGTGAGGACTTCTCCATGTCACAACTTTGACATTGGAGAGTGGGTGTTAAAAAGGTGAACATCACACTCTTCTGTGAAGGGTTAACTTCTGCTTCTCCCTGCTTCTGCCCTGGGGTCTCTGGGGAGGCAGGCACCAGGCTGAGAGCCCAGCCCACACCAGCACCCTGGCAGCTTGATGAGGTCAGAAACATGCAGGTGTACATGGGCGCAGCACATCCAGCTGAGCTGTGCTGAGGGGCAGGACGTGCACCTTGTTCAACCAGAAATGGCTTCTGAAGGGATTAAGGCACATCCCAACTCCCCTCACAGTGCTCCTCTTTAGGCATGATGCCAAGGAGACAAAATATCATCAACGCTAATCAAGACTGTGGTTTTTTGTGTGCATTATCTCCTGAGAAGGAGGGTATACCACAGCCTTAATGAAGGTCTCCAAATTGTCTGCTAACATTCTGCAATTGCATTACTCCCCTTTCCCCCTCAGCACCACCCCATTTACTCTTCTCTCCAAGCTATAATCATGAATAAAATGCTACATGAAGCCCTCATTTTTCTAAAACCTCCTATGCTTCCTTCACAAATGAACTGCTTTGGCTTCAGCCACGGCAGCTGTGGTTTGCACTATCCAGCTTTTCAGGATGGTTTGGCTCAGCAAAACCTACTCTGAAAAAGAAAGCAAAAAATAACTTCCTCATTTAACTAATATATGTTCATGGCAGAAGGCAAGATGTCCCTCAGTCACCAAGAAAAATCATGTGCTCTCAGCAACGCTCTAGTAGTACACACAGATTTTAATCTGGAGCTAACTGGAACTGAAATGTTTTGCTTTGTGCAAAATATTACACCTCACCCTATATGTTTTCACAGTGAATGGGTTTAAAATGTCTATTCATTACCCTGAGATTCTGTTACACAACCACTGGGCATGAGGAGAGTCCAGACCCCCATGCTGCTCAGCACTGCAGGGTTCAGTTCCTCTACAATACCCCAAGGAAAGCTGCTAATCCACAGTCACACACCACAGGGTCTGGTTTTCAGAAGACCTCCCTGTTTTACTGCTTACAGCAGAGCAATTGTGCAGAACCCAGGGCAGGGGGAAAGGTATTTCACATGGCTCCTTTTGCTGCCCCATCAAACACAAGGGGGTCAGCAGCAAGAGACTGTGGATCTCCACTCATATATTTTGGTGCAGAGTCGTTGCAGTTTGGGCAATCCTTTTGACTTTATGTAACTTTAAGTTATTGCATAATCATACTGGGGGGAGGTTCAGTCACACTGGACATTCACAGGAGCTGGAGGGTCTCAACCACTAGGAGAAATGAATAAAAATGCAGAAAAATTGGCAAACCAGAGGCTCAGTTTTTCCTGCCTGATTACATCACAGAAATGCTAATTATGCTAATTACAATAATTTGATGTTGTCCAGATTGTAATACTCCATCAAGTTAATGAATTTTAGCATGGTGACAAATGGTTTTTGTTTCTAAGTCTGCTGTACGATATTCTCCTTTAAGTGAAATGATTTTAAATCATTAAAATGTCAATAAATTTCAGAAAGTATTTTGCATGTAAAGCATATGAGTATTTTGCAAAAGCTTTCCCAAAGTTTCAGCTCTCTATTTAAAAACACATGCAGTTAATTTCTGTTAACTGGTCCTGCCATTCACACTTAGATCAAAAACATGCAAATCACATCCGTCTTTCTACATCCAGAGCATCAGATTGTGCAGAACACTCTGTTTAAGAGTCAGAGAGGCACTCAGATTTGAAAGCAATCATTTCTGTGTTTTCAGAGAATGAAAATGTGCTGATGACTGAGCAACCTCACAGCTGCAGAAACAAATGGTATTTTTCCTTCTGACAGCCTCCACCGGCATCCTCACAGATGACTTTTGCATCCTTTTTCCTCAGTTAGTGAAACATTCTGCATATACAGCCATGTGCATATTGATGTTCTGTTATTAACAGAGGCTTGCACTGCAGAACTTCTAATTACAGACTTGGGCTCAGTCTAGATGATAGTCTGTCAAATTAATAAACTATAACTCTGTCATTTAGGGTACCACCTGTGTGTGGCTTCCACGTGGGGCTTTTTTTATTATTTTGATAAAGAGCATAAGGATGTTATTGACACAAAAAGTAATATTGGTTCAGAAAAAGACTTATGGGATAGCATAGTCAGGGGCTAATATAAAAACGTGTCTTCTTTTAGGTATGGGTCAAGCATTTGTTCTTTTATATTGCATAAACCTAGTGTCTGCTTCAAGTAGAGATAACCAATATAAAAGGAGGCGAATGAGTAAATGACTTGTGAGATGGAGATCCAAGCCCTTAATTACAAATTATTTGATCAAGTTCCGTGAGGTGCTGAGTATTTCTTGCAATGGGAGTGAAGAAGAAAGAGAGGACATGTTGCAGGGAAAAATGCAGGTGAACCTGAGCTGGGAAGAGATGATGTTGACTCCAGTTCAGAAGGCTGAATAGTTTCTTTATTATAACTATATTACAATACATTAATATATTATTTAAAGAGGAGATCCTAAAACTACATCCTAACTTCTAACTACCATATCTAACTACCAACTGTAACTTCTCTCGTGACTCCCTCCAGAGTGAGCCTAGACCCAGGTGCATTCCATTGGCCATCAGGGCCAAACAATGCTCACCAGTATCCAATCAACCAATGATTCCAAGTAAACAATTCTCCAATGCATTCCACATGGGAAAAACAAGGGACAGAAATAGAAATTGTTTTCTCTTTTCTTCCCTCTCTGCTGCTCTATGAAAATTTCTTGAGAGAGCAGAAAATGTGGGTACTACATAGACATCCAGCACTTTCCAGGACTCAACCCTGATGTACAGTTTCTGCTAAACTGAGTAACCTTTGAGAGTAAATGATGCTATATCACAGTAGGCTGAATTCATCCTTCTAAGAAAAAAAATTAATGCATTTCAAATATTAATCTACATTGAATTGCAATTTTTGTCCTTTTTTGTTGTTGTTATTGTAAGGTAAACTTATGCAAATTAGAATAATCCTCTCTCTCCTGAGTACAGGAAAGATTAGATCTTTAATTTCATCCGCTGCAGTTGAAAAATGTAATAAGTGCTTCTTATGAAATTAAGTTTTAAAATAATTACCTTGACAGAAATAATTACACCATAATCTCTGCCTTATATTAGCAAATAAGGCAAAAGAAGAAAAAAATTCCGTGTGATATAATGTGCACAGAATGGATGAATGGAGGAAGTCAGTCTTAAAATTAATGAAGTAGGAGATAACAGACATTGAATAGAATAAATAACCATTCCTGTTTCTTATGTGAACATGGTGAACCTATGAACCAAAACTCTAAGGAGATCTGGACTCTAGCAGGGAGAAGCACCTCCAGTGCCTCCATGCTGAAAGGCTGAATGCCTGTCTAAGCAGCCAAGATAAAGCTTTTAAATTCTCTGGTCCTCTCTCAGGTTTTGTGTCTGTCACCTGGAGCAGCAATACTTAGGGCACTTACACCTCTGATATTATTACTGAGTCAGTTTTAATTTTTGAGTGTACAATTCTCTATCCTGAATGGACAAGAACACAGTACATCCAAAAGCACCAGTGCCAAATCCCATGCAACTCTACTGGCTTGTTGTTACTTAGAATTTTTGTAAATATTCCAAACATTTACACCTACAATCAGAAGAGAATCATTAAGGTTGGATTCAAGATATTAACTATAGCCAGGTGTCCAGATGTAACTAAAACCAGAATCATCCTAATAAAATACCATAGAATATCATAGAATATTCTGAGTTGGAAAGGACTCACAAGGCTCATCACAGTGCAACTCCAAGATAATAAAGCATGTCTGCAGAACATTCCTCCTTGTCTAACATGGTATGTTTAATAAGCTTTATTGCTGTAGCAGCCAGAGTATTTCTTTTGAGCCTCATGAGCAGCAAAACCTCAGCTGCAGCAGCTGCTGCGCCATTCAGCCCCGGTTGCAGAACTGCAGTTCCCAAACTACATCTTTCATTTAAACCACTGAAGTACATGACCCAGACATGCTCCTGGAACCTCAGAGTGATGAAAAAAATACTGAAAATATGAATTACTAATTGTCTTGGGCTTTTCCTAAGGAAATATTATTACCATTTTTCAAGTTTTCTTCTTAATCATCTATGAATTGTAAATAGAAGATACAAACATCATCATGCTTGTTAATTCCTGTAGGACAAAATTATATTTTTCCTTACAAATTTTACAGGTAGCATTGTGTATAAACAGCAAGATTCCATTTAAATTTACAAAAAAAAAAAAGAAAATAAAAAAAAAGAAAAAAAACCAGTTAAAAGAGGTATATGCGCTGTGTATTTTGCTTCAGTAACTCTGACCTTTAGAAATATTCAAGCTGCTGTTTGATTTAACATTTCATCAGCAAATACATTTTAACGCACAGAGGACTATTCTCAAAGTTCACAAAACTGTTTGCACAGATGAAAAAAGGACTAAAAGATTGTAACAGAAAAAAAAAATAACTGTAGGTTCCTTCCAAGTGCAGAATAATCTGAAACCAACAAGCTTGCTTATACACAGGCTGACGTCACAGACTTCTAATCACTCCCAGCTTCAGAGCAGCATTTCATAAACAGCTTGGTTCAAAGTTGACCAGGAAAACTTCCACTGTATCAGTGGATTATTTCTCTGGACTAAATCCTTTGTGCTTCTATTAGGCATTTTCCTGCTACAATGTCACCGAAGAGAATCAGAAATTATGTAGATAGGACATAATTTCTACATAATTTCTGATTCTGCTGTGTGATGGAGTATGAGGAGAGTATTTGAAGACACCAGAATGTTACACCACCCGGGCTCCTGTCCTGGTTAGGGATCACACACCAGTCCACTTGTTTAGCATAGCAAGACCCCCAAGGCAGATCACTCTCACTTCAGCCAAACCAGATTTTTTGTTTCCTTTTCCAAGGTTTAGTAGCATAATACAACTTTAATCCCTCCAACTGGGCAACTGCTCTTTTTATGGCCATTGCTTTTCTTTTTCTCTATTGCATTATTAAAATATTCTTTCACAGATAGTGGCACTCAGGCTAAATATTTTCAAAATCAATTTAAAAAACTGTTCAAAGTATTACTTGTGTGGAGGTAAATTTTAGCATGACTGTATTGGTTTTCACTTTTATAGGGGTCAATGTTACTCTGTTTATGCTTGTAGATATTTGCAGCTAAAAATTATCTTCATAAAAAATATTAATGAAATATTGCCAAGTATACTGAAAATTATTCATTGAATTATTCATCACATTATTCAGCTCATGACCCTTCCAAAAATATATTTTGTAAAATCCAGGAGTAACAACAGAGTGTATGAAGAAAATGACACCAAGAATCCAACTCATCCTTGGACTGATGCTTTGCTATCCTGTTCTCTAAGAGGACAGAGAGTTCAAGACCATGTTTTGTTGAAGAGTCAAAGAAAGCTTTCCTTGACTTCAATATATAAAATTCTGCCTTTATTGAGGATGAATTTGAGTTACTACTTTACCTCAAGACCTTTCACAGCTGAAAAGAGACACCAAAAATATCTTTGAGCTGCTGCACTTACTCCCAAAAAAGGCAGCAAGAGTAAGTGTGCAATTGCTTTCTGACTAAATCCTAACAGGCTGAAGGTAAAGCAGGGAAAACAGACCTCTAGCAATGAGTTTGAATGCCTATAGAGTTTCTTGCTCCCAGGAATAATTTTGTCTCCTTGATATGCTTTACTGGGCTGTGTGGAGGCTACCTGCCAGTGTCCCTCCCACACACTGGCATAGAGATGGCTCCAGGAAGTCTGGACATACAGGGATTGGGAAGAAACAAAACAGTTTCTTCACCCAAAAGGTGGTTATAGTGCAGGACTTCATCATAGAACTTTGTGATTATGAAGACTTGTGGTTCAAAATGGCTCTGGGCAAAATAATATAAAACCAATTAAACCTGAAGATTATTAAAAACAAATTTTGGCGCAAACAGAAATAAACCCCCTCCAGAAGCTCCTGAACTTTACTGGATACTGGCAAAATGCTCCAGGATATTACCCAGTTTACCCTGCTCTTCCCCTCTTCCCTGGCTTTCTCAGATTGCCTGGTTTTCCAAATGGACCTTAAGGCTCATCAAGAACAGCCTTCCTCACAGTCCCATGCTCTTCCTCTCTGCACTACTCCTGCAGCCAGCCAGGAATGTGCTGGAAAGGCATCCCAGCCTGATGGGAATAAAAGAAGTCACTAAAGGAGTCATAAAGTCACATTTTACTTATGACACCATAACTTCTCCAAGCAGGCTGATCCTACAACAGATTAAAGTTCACTGACAAAAAGATTTGCTTCCCAGAAAAAAAACAGATGACAACTCTCACAACATAAGTTTCCAAGTCCTGCCAGGAGCCCTTGGATAAATAATGTCCCAAGTCAGTTGTAGCACAGTCATCTTCCCAGAGCAATTTATCTGAAGAACAGGCTTAAAATACCCCAGAGCTGTTCAGTGCTTGGGCAGCGAGTTACAAATATTTATTGATTTAGCTTTCCAACAGGCTCAAGTGTTCAGCCTGTTATCTAGCATGAAGGTATGTATTTCCCTCTTGAGTCCCTCCATGAAAGCAGAGGATTTCTGCCAAACTAGTTTATTGCTCTTCTCTTTCTCCCATGGCTGTTAATACCACCGAGACCCTTATGCCAACCTTCTGCACAAGGATTAATTTTACCCTCTGGCCTGCTACAAACATTGTGAGGTTGGCTGGTGCCTTCCTAATGGACCTGCTTATTCCTCAGAGTAGCACTAAGAAAGGAGCACTCTCCCTACCATAACCCAACTAAATATTTATAACCAGTATCCTTCTTGAAAACTGCATACATACATATTTTATTTGACAGAAGAACCATTACAGGGAGAGGTTCAATCCAGCAATGCCACCAGATGATTTCCCATACAATTTGTTTCATTAACTCCAGCTTTGTTCTATGCCAGACATGAGACCTTGCGAGCTGATTTCCTAAATACCCACTGTAGTTCACAAAACCAGGCTCAAAAATCTCAAAGATTGTATTTTTTTCCTCATTTTAAAAACGGGTCTAAGATGAACAGATAACCAGAAAACTTCCTTTGAAACAATCATGTTCTCACTGATTCAGTTTCACAAGCTCACTGTTCATTGTACCCTGGCAGACACTCTGCACAGTGCATGCTTATAAAGCTATTATCTAAATCTGATGGTTTACAATCCCTGAGGATTTGTCCATGTAAGCTTGACACAGTGCTGATCAGCTGTAAGTGCCATAGGAATAGGGGTTTTTAATTATTCCCAGCCACCTGTAACTAAATTGGCCCAAAAAATTGCTATGCTTTTATGTTCAATTCATCATACCCAAAATTTTGGTGCTGTTAGCCACAAAAAGGATCTGAAGATGCTTTGCTTGCATCCACTTATTAAGCAAAAGAACCGTGATCCTGTTACTACACCTATATCAGGTTACAAAGCCCAACCAACCAACAATACGTGATTGAACAGAGAAAGCCAAAATCTCTTTAAATCTCAATTCCCCTGTTGTCTTTTTTCCAAGTTGCAGCTTTATTAATATGCCTACTTTTCATCTTTTAAATAATTGGCAGTTGCCCAATTGCAAACACACCTTTCATCATTTAAAAAGCCCACAAATCTCATTATGCCCTGTCCTCCTGCATCCATGGAGAGCAGCCCAGTAGGCACTTGTTAAACCTATCCTTTGAAGTACTATTGTTTGGATGTCATGGATGTTTCTTCCAACCTGAGCTTATGAAAGAGACAAGACAATATGCTTTCCACTCTCTCATTTCTACACCATTTAGAGACCACATAAGGGAAGGAAATGAGAAATTATGCCTTGTAATAGCAAGTGATTTTTAAATCACTGGTTTAAAAAGCACTGGAAACTCAGCAAAATAAATGTTATTCTGTAACACTGGACTCCCCATCATACAAAGCATAAGGAAATGTTATTCTGTGAAAAGCTGTCGGGAACTTTGAAATTTGAAATTTTTTCATGACAAACATCTCAATTTAATAGGTGGATGAATAAACTGAAGAACCAGAACTTTCTTTTCTAGAACAGAAAACCAGTGATGAATTTTGGAGACTAAATAAGAATTATATTGCTCATACTCAATGGAAAGCCATTCATTTCACCTTTGCTATTAGTGATTTTCTATATGTCAAGATATATTCAGAGCAAATATGGCTTCAGCCTTAAAAAAAAAAACCCAAACCAAAATTGAAACCATTCCCCAGTAAAAAGCAGATTATCCAGCCCATTGTACAAATGCAAATTACACCACCACTAAAGAGCTGTGCAGAGGATTCAGTTCTCCTTTTGACCTTAGCTCTTACATGCAATTACCTGCCTTGTTTTAAATAGTTGTTCCCCAGCCAGTGAAAAACACCTGCTGTTTCCATAGATGTTAATCTCTCTGCAGCCAAACCAGAGTTCTGCCTCAACCGCCCTTTCAGAGAACACAAGGATTTAGGGTGCTGCAGACACCCATTTTCTTGGGCAGCCAGACCTTACTCCCTTCCTAAATCATATATCACATATCATGTAGCTATACCCCCAGAAGGATAGGATAAGCCAGACCTGGCAAAGACACTGCAGAACCCTGGCAAAACCCTTATTCCCCTATTTTGTACAATTTGGGTCACTAAATATCACAGAAATTCTAAATCAAAAATGCCAAGGGCTCAGGGAGAATTTACTGACATTCTGTAAATATTTGTGAATATTTTACAGACATTTTAAAGGGGTTTTCTGTATACTAAGGGAATGTTATCTGTGTGCTGCAGCAAGGATGGGAATGGGTGGTGGTGGTTAATGAGGATGTATTGGCTAGTGGGGCACCTGAGCGGGATATTTGCCAGAGAAGTTGTGGATGCCCCATATCTGGAAGTTTTCACAGTGTTTTGAGTACCCTGGTCTAGTGGAAAGTGTCCCTGCCACCTACAGCAGGGGCTTCAACCAGATGATCTTTTAGAGGTCCCTTCCAACCCAAACCATTCTGTGATTCACTCTGTTTGCTTTGCTCAATTCATGAAGACTCACAATAAAACTCAGGAACTGAACATCCAAGTCCATCTGTTAGGACTCAAATCACAGTGAAGTACTGCAAAATAAAGGAGAAACTGCTGCTTTGCAGTCTAAAAGGTAAAACAACTTGCAAATTTGCAAGAAAGCACAGAAAAGATTTCTTCTTATGAATTATTGTAACCTCATGGCCACAAATGCCAAAGGCTCATGCCTTTTCCACAAAGAGGGGAAAAGTGTGCAGTAACCAAAAATTATCTGAATGGGTCTTTTCCCCTCCTAACACAGAGATTTGTCCCCCATCAAGCTAATTCAACAAATTAACATTTGTCACTGTCCATGACTGCTGGTAACCCATCCTCTGCTGTATTCTATGCACCTAAAGAAAGAGGCTGAGTAGTAAACTACTGTCTTAAATGTGATCAAAAATTTTTTTTATGGCTAAGCAGCCTACTGCACATGCTCAATTCTGATTACAAATAATTGTGCTCAACTTCTAAGCACCCAGGTTCTGCAGCTAATTCAGCACATGAGGGATGAGGGGCCCTGGCCCAGGCAAGCACAGGAGAAGGTGTCAATGAGCTCAAGGCAAGCAAAAAGGGCAACAGCCCCATCGAGGCAGGGAGAAACTGCTGCAATATAAGCAATTTGCAAAAGGAGATTTCATTTTACACCTGAACTCACAACAGATATAAAAACAGGTTATTGTGTCTGGGATTGGCATTTTAGATACCACTTAGGTCAAGAAAAGTTTCCTGATCCTGTTCATTTACTGTTACTTCCCAAGCATCAAATCCTTCTTCTTATCCCATGGCCTCTACTTTTTCTCTTAAAAACAAAGCTGTTTTCCTGTAGTCAAGGTATATAAAGTGATAGATTTTGAGTTATGTAATTACAGCAGCTCATTTAGATCAAACCGATTGCATGAGTTAATCACTTAACTGCTGGCAGCAATAACAAAATCCAGTTCTAAACAGAAAATTGAGTCAAATAAATTAAAGAACAAATCACCCTGATGGAATAACAACCTGCTCATAAGGCATTTTATGAGAAAACTTCATCTAAATAAATCCAATAAATTCCGTAGTTATCCACTCAATACTGCTTTTATCCAAGTGGATGATATTTTACATTGAATTTTGGAGAGAAACAATGAACTGCTACATTAAAAATCAAGACAATATTATATCAGCTCCTCTGTGTTCATGAAAGCCATTTCCAATCCAGGTGTTAAGTGGATTAACTTATATTGCCATATAAGAAGAAATCAAGTTTATCTGGCTGGATTTAATTTCCATTCTATTTAGGGAGACTTCCCATTAAGTCAGAAAAGAATTTAAGCTATTTATGAACTCAAGTCTAAATGAAAAAATCTCCAAGCCTCAAAACAGTGGTTTGACTTCTCATTCAGGCTGCAAATGCCCACATTCAAATACCTCATCTGTCTAATTTGAACTCTCAGTTTTAAACCAGGTAGCTCTCTCCAGCTGGGTGTTGTGACCACCAGCATGGAGTTCTTTGGGAAGTGTCTCCATTTGCTTTGCTGGACCAGATCCATTCTGTGTAGCTGATTCACTGAATCAGGTTTGACCTGTTTTCTGTGTCTAAACAAGTGCTCTGACCATTTAGTCCCACTCTCTGCCCCAATATTTAATTTCCAGTGTGAGACAGTGTCATGCATCAAGAGACAGCCTGTTTCCAGCATAAGCTCCACTGTCCACTTGGAGCTGGATACAAACTACAACCATCCAAAGATACTGATTTCAATCTGGGGACCCTCCAGTCCCCAGTTCATTCTCTTGGAGAGCCTTATGTTTGCAACATTAATTCAACAGCTAATAATTATCTCTTTCTGAGGTAAATGTGCAGGATGGATGGTAACAGAGTAGTTACCAACACCGTTATTAAACAATTTCTTCCAGGTGAACAAATCACTAACACCTCATCACATAAACAAAATTTTTAAAGACTACAAAAATAAGAAAAAATCCTGCTGCATTAACACTGTTAATGCACCACCCTGTTAAACTTTGGAAACACCTTAAAGCAAATCGGCCCAGGAAGAAGACTGCAAATCCTCTTAATTAGCATTTGTTATGTAGCTACACGCATGCAAAAGCAGTCCTGCATTTCAGGAAAACACGTTAGAAGACTTCTAAGTCTTGCAAGCAAAGCCAGGAGTTAACTTCTCCTTAGCTCCACAACTAGAGAAAGCAGGAAAGCTTCATCCTCTCTGCTAACAAAATCAGGAAAACACACATATTAAATANAGCTTTAAAAGCTTTTGTAGAATCATACTAGTTATATTCCTCAGGAATGCAGATGGGCTCATTCAGAGCAGCCAATATTTAGGTGGTGTTGCTGTGTTGGTGATATTTTGGGTTATCAGCCAGGGAAGGATGAAGAGAATGAATGACACAAATGGGGGAGGACAGGTAGACCCAAAATACTGATGTGAAATGGGTCAGCACAGAAGAGGCAGTAACTCTTTCCTCAAGGACCATCAGATTAATAAGGCAGCACAGAGTTATCTCTGAACACCTACTTAATGCTACATATCTTCCCCTCAGATCTTCATCTTGCCATGCATGAAATAAATTATGAGATCACTGTGGTGGCACTGATGGAACAAGAACACCTGTATGATGTGAACAGAACATCCTTGCACTTAGATCAAAAAGAAAAAGAGAGAAAACAGCTCTCTGCTTAAAGAGGGAAAACAGCTTTCGGGGAATGGAGTTTGAGGCAACAGAAGTGACTTCCCCATTATCTTCAAAAGCACATTGCCATGGGAATGGACTATAGCAATAGCATATAATACCCAAATGATTCAGGATGATTAAGAGGGAAGTGAAGATTGACATATTTGACCACTGAGCTCCTCAGATGCAAAAGAAAAAAAAACAAATTCAGGTAATGGTGTTCAAGTGTATTGTCATATCACAGGATGGTTCCTTTTTTGTGAAATAAACACAAGCCAGCAGACTCAGTCACAAGAAAATGATGAAGTACCACTTTAACAAAAGCTGCTTTGCTCTCCTACAGAAGCAAACAAAAAATAGTTGTGTGAGTAAACAACTTAATTAAGGCATTTTTAAATGTAGATCTAATACTGCAACTTTTCCCAGACAGCCATGAGTCTGACCTGGCAAAGACAATAAAACACAGCATACCCATGTGGCAATTGAGGCTGCAGTTAGTTACACACCACCTTATGAGTTCTGCCTGTGCCCCCACGCTTAAGATTTTTCTTTCTGAGAGGAGGCATCAGCTCCATTTTAGATAACAGACATACAGTCATGTCTCATAAACCAGTTCTTTCTAACATGGATGTGAGGTTCGTGTCAGGATTTTCTGACAACCCTAGCACATCAAGTCAGTGGCGCTCTTCATTTTTGCATTCTGGCTCTAGGAGGAAAGCAGAGTTTGCAATATTATCAGGACCCATCAGAAACAGAGGTGACATTGTTTCTAAGTGATTTCTCTCTAATTTACTAGAGGAGGTGTCTGAGGGAGAGCTGCTGTCACCAGAGTTTTCAGCAGCTGTAGGAAAATACCAGCACAAGAATGAGTTATAATACCCAGGATGAGGGCATAAACTGAAATGCAGGAAGTTTCATTTTATTATGAGGAAAAGCTTCCTTATTTGGAGTGGGACAACACTGGAACAAGCTGCCCAGAGAAGTTGTGGAGACTCCTCTGGTGATATCCAAAACCCACTTGGATGTGTTCCTGTGTAACCTGCTGGAGAAGAACCTGCTTTAGCAGGGGACTTGGACTTGATGGTCTTCAGGGGTCCCTTCCAACCCCTGCCATCCCGTGATTCTGTGATCCTTACCCCAGCTTCAGTAGATCTGGAAGCAGGAAAGTTTAAAGCCACCAGAGGAATGGGTTTCTAGTCCAGTCTCCCAACAGGAAAAACGGGAGAAAGGATCAACACTTAAACCAAAGGCAGTTGATATTGCAATCTCTGAGAGTGGAGACCCAGAACCAACAAGTCGGGCCCTTGCTGATCTTTCATGAACCTCTCTTACAATCACAAGATAATGCTCTGCTTCCACATATTCCAGGATCCACAGTCCTTTAGGGATAGTGGTTAAGCCCTAGGAAATACTGACAGGGAAGCAGGAGAGTGCCTTTGCTTCAGAGACCTCCCATCTCCCAGCGCAAACCTCCTCCATCCCCTGCTGCACCATCACCTCGTGCAGACACTTGCACGTGCCTGAATCCTCTGGTTCAGGAGAGAGAGGCCTCTGCAAGGATCTGTCCAGGGAAACCAGGTCACTGAATTAGCCTTTAAAAGGGTTTTTTAAATCAGGAATCACTTTTACAGTAGGGCAGTGCACCAGAGCAGCAAAACACAGCAGATTCCTCATTGGTGCCCTCCTCAAGCTGCCACAGCGCTCTGGGGGGAACGGGGTGACCAAGCAATGCCCTGCCCTGCTCATGGTGTCTGCCAAAAGAACTGGGCTCTTCTCCTGAAAACTTTCTTGTTTAGTACAAACCAGTGACCTCCTGATGCCATGCCTGGGGAGGGAGGCTACACAGCAAGTTAGCTGTGGAGCCTGCTCATTTCCCCTGGCGTAAACCCAGATGTTTTCATAACAAATTGCATCAGAACACAGATTGCTTTGGTTTAACTTCTTTGGTGTATTACACATCCCGGGCTAAAACAGTGATGATTAAACAGTATTCCCAAGCACTGCTCTAATTAAGCAGCATCACTAAGTTATTTATGCTACACAGGAGCTCCTGATAATGTTGCAACCTTTAGTTTTAATTCCTTTAATTCAAAGTTGTGCTGAGAAAAAGCACTTTCCTCTACTTTGGTCACCACTTTAGTGACTCACCAGATACTCATTTTCAAAAATGCTGGGAAAAGGGCATGCATTTCAACTAAATTAATGTTTATTAGAAGCAAATTCCCAAATATTTAGAGAAGCTTTATGCAGACCCCATTGTAAGGGCCTTTCATGGCAATTATTGTATTCAAAAGACAATAGCCAAAAGGTACTTTAAATGGACAGATGAGTTATTACCTGTTCTAGCAGCAGAGGTTCTTAAAGCTCAGAAAAGTCAACAAAACCATTTAGAGTTTTTGCCTTTTGTCATCACTGAGGAGGCTCTTTGAAAGCAAAACAGAAATTATTACATACTTCAGGAATGTAAGGCATCACTTTAATTTTTCCAAGACCAATACTAGGAACAAAACCAGGATGTTGGGACTTGGGAAAGGTGAATTTACCAAAACAAGAATCCAGGTAGAAGCTAAAGGAAGCTGCCAATTTCCCCCTAGTACCCCCTCACAGAGCCCAGATCTCCCCATCACCTGGACCTTGGTTATTACCAAGGATCCTCCAGGCCATCTTCCTGCCACAACGCCCCAGCCAGGCTACAGGGACACAACAGAATCCTTTAGCTGCACAGACTCTTTGCTGCCAAGTATTTTTAGCTGCACAACCCACCCAGCTTCTCCCATTTGGTGAATGATGACCTCTCGGGCATGGCACACACATCAGCCTAAAGGCAGAAAGCCACAAGACTATTATTGGCCCTCTGAGTAAGTCTCAGGAGCATCATTTGATCAGGTCTGACTCTATTTCCCTCACTTCACAGGCATTTCAGTAGGTAATAGTTTACCTGCCACTTCACAAAATGACAAGTTTTATCTGCAATTTCTAACAGTGTCACATAATAGAAAAAGAATATAATCAAGACTGAAAAATAGTAGTTTTAAAGGAAGTGCTAACAATTCTCACCCCTGGAAAACCTGCATAGAGCTTTTTAGCCACAATTGCACCAGGAGAAAATACCACCTTTCCTGGCTTGCTTGGTGTTTGTGCCTCAGGGGGACCACATTTTCCTGCAGACATGGTGGAAGAGAGAAAAATGAACCTGCAGGTCTGCTTAGGGAAGGGGACAGATTGGCAGCAATGAAATATATTCAGCACAAGCCATGAGACTTCTGCTGCTTTGCCATGCTCCCAGAGAGCCAGCAGGTTGAGTGGGAATGGAGAGCAGCCCTTGGAGCTGGCACTTGTATGCAGACACAGCACTGTACCAGCCAGTTTACCCAGCCACCTTCAGGGGACAGTGAAACAGCCACGTGTGCGCTGAGCTAAAGCCTCAGCACACTGTCCTCAGGGGGCTGGGTTTGTTGGATTGTTTCCTTAAGGCAAGCCAGGTGGTAGCTGTCTGTCTACAGAGAGAGGGGAGAAAAGTCAACAGCATCAATTGTTGTACACCTCTTGCAAGGCCATACCAGCTTTTGACAGCTGAAGGGCAGCGTGAGATCCTCCACTTGCTGAGCTCTTTTGACATCCCTTTACCCAACAAACATCCTCAGCTGGGGACACGGGAAAAGCAAACAGCTAGAGATGTTGCATCACAGATATTTCAAATTAAATATGGCTTGAGACACTTACCAGTGGGAGAGTTAGATGGCACAGAGCAGTCTACCTTGACAAAGACTGAGATTTTACTTCCTTTTGTGTGAGTCGTTAGCATAATCTACACATGCTGCAATGGAGTTCCTTTCAGTGTTTCTCAAAATGTGGTTTACACTTCCCTGCTAATAATTTATGGTAATTAGGAAACTAATTAGAAAAAAGCTACCGTTTTATTATTTTTGTTACTATTCATTTATTTCAGAATTTTATTTTATATTGGTAATACATTACCTAATTCTGTCAGGCTACTGAGTTCAGGGCACACAGATTAAATTTCAAGTATCATGCTGCTGATATTGCAGATCCTGAATCTTGTGAGGTATGACCAGAGTGAAAGCAAAATACATCTTTTACAAGCACTGCATGAAAATGGCCTTTATGAACTGGCTTTTAGAACTTTTTTTTAAAACTGTGATTTGCCATATCTGCCTACAACAAAAGTTTAAGCAGTAGTCTCATTGCCAGCCAGAGATATGTGTTTGCATCCCCATTGCTCCAGAAAGAAACACCTCTTTCTCCTCAAAATAGAAACTTAGAATCCAAAATTTTCATAAAACATGCCAGAGATTACGCAGCAGAAAGGACGGCCAGAGTAGACCAGAGGTCATCCCAGTACCAGAGATGAAAGTCCTCAGTTGTGTACAGTTGTTTTGCATGCAATGAACCAGCTAACAGGAAATTCAGACTGTGCATTGAGAGCAGGGGCACAGGATGGAGAACAGAAGATGAAAAAATATGCCAGTGGTTTGATGGAATGATGGACAACACCACTTGTCCTCCATGCTGACTTACAACATCACAAGAGTTCACGGAAGTTATCAATTACTACAGTGGATTAGGAAATAAAGACCATAAAAGGAAGATTCCAGAAATGAACAAAATTCCTTTTATCTCCAGAAAGGGCACAGAAGCATGACAAGACAAACAGACTGAAAGAAGTTACAGTGCCTAGTCCCTGCAGGGCAAAGTCATGAAGTTCGGCCCAGGTTAAAAGCTATTTAGATATGAAAGTTGGAACTTCCATAGACATAAAATCTAGGAAGCTTAATGTATTCTCTTTAAGGAAAGATTTCATCCCATTCCAGATTTCTTAGAAGACAAAAATCAGCACTATGCATATGAAGTCAGAGGTGATAAAATTCAGAACATTCAATGTCTCTAAGTGGGAAAAAAATAAAGAAAAAAGGCTTGCCAGATAAAGAGCAAAATTATAAAAATCTTGACTATTTCTTTAGAAATAGTATTTGATAGAGTTTGAACTAGAATATGTAAGAAAAACAGGTAAAATACAATAAGATAGAAGAGGCATAAACAGTCTTTTCTTACCAGAGGAAAGTAACTATTTTTTCTAAAACATTTCCTTTATTCTAGGTCTCATCCATCATCTGCTTGACATAACAACAAAATATATTTAAATTGTGAAATTCTACCAATTCTAAGAGAAATTAGAATATAATACAGAAAGAACTAGATGACACCTAAGAACTGAAATTTTGAGGTGTAACATTCAGACACACAACAGAAGGTACAATTTATGCACTTCCTGTAAAAGGACTTCACCAAAGACATCCCAGATGGATTTTAGTATTTCATCAGTGCTCTCTTGCCCAGACACTTGGATAGGAAAGGACCAGCTCCTTTCAAGTGCACCAGCTGGGGAAGCCAGATAAAGTGATTCTTTGTAAATGCATTGTAATCTTTGCAAATCTCCAAAGATGGAGATAGCCTGTGATCTTCTAACAGAAAAAAAGATAAAAAAAGCTGTTGCCATGATCCCCACACTGACAGACTCATAATCCGAAGCTGCATTTTAGCCACCTACACCTGACAGAACAGACTTGTTTTGCACACTTCCTTACCACATGAAAATTGCCTAGAGAATGATGACCTTTAAGTCCACAATTTATCATGTTTTCTTCCTATAAAATAGTCTGATATTGTAGCAGTTCTGTGATTTCCAAATCAATAGGTTTTAACTGTCATTGCTGCAATCAGCTGTCCAGTTTCTTTGCCCATTTTTGGCAGAGCTGGATACATGCAGCCTTTTTAAAATACTTAATGAATGACACTGAAAAAGTTATTTTTACCTTGACAGTTTGTCTCTGCACAGAATCCAGACACGGCAAACTGAAGAGCCTTGGAAAAATTATATTATGAATATGCTCAGAAAGGCACCAAAGATGGCTTTTGAAAATCTTAATTTTTCCCTTTTGTGGATTTAGTTTTCACACAGAGGAAAAAAATTGTGCACCTTTGGGAAAATCTGTGAGATTATCAAGTAGATAGATAGATAGATAGATAGATAGATAGCCTTTCTGTCCACTTTTATATGAAGAGGGATTTTTTTTCCTTTTTCCAGTTTCGCCTCAAATTAAAATTACTTTCCCATAGTACAGAAATTATCTTGGACATAACCAAGAAAGAGAAACAAAACACTGCAAAACAGTCATTATTCCTTTCTTTTTTTTTTTTTTTTTTTTAATTGATTAGGCTCCTTACTATACAGTAATTCGGGTTAACAGCAGCAGTAAGGCCAAGGGGCAGGCCGTGAGAAATATTCTTAAACAAAGGATACTGGCAGTTTTTAGCACAACTTCTGTTCAGCAATGTCTCGTGCATCTCACAACTAAGCTGTGCCAATGAAATATGCACACCGCAAGGTAAAAAGAGTTCTGAGGTAATTCCCTAAATGCAGCACCTAACATTTGCAAGACAGTTTGTTGCTTTCTGTGGTATTCAAATTATGATCCCCTTGGCCATTTGTAAATCTTAACAGCAGTTCAGACTTTTTTAATAATCATTTTGGAGTCTAAGTGGAAGCAAATACAATTAATAACATACCTGGTCATCACGAGAGCACGAGCTCTCTTCTCAGCTCTGACATGTGGCTCTAAGAAACAACTCCCAACTATTCTGCAGAAACTGCCAAAGGAAAAAGCAAAAGCTTTTGTATAGAGATGAGTCAACCAACTTCCCTCTGAGTCCTTGTCACTTACAGCATGCACTTACTGCATAAAACCAGCACGTCATATTCATGAAAAGGTATAGACCCAGCAGCTCCGAGTGTTAGAAATTAGTGACCATCTTCATTTGTTCACGCAGGTGCACAAAGGTATTTTTGAAGCTCAGATGAGATACTGAAAAGAGGTGTGAGGTAGCATGGTATACCCAGGGCCTGGGCAACCCGTCTCCTGCTCAGCCCTGATTCGTTTCCAGCAGAGTATCTCACTGGCCAAGACCAAAATCTGACCTCCTCTTCAGCTGACTGCAGGCCTTAAGATCTCAACCAGCTTGTGGGAATAATAAACATTCAGCAAGCACACGATTAAAGGCATTTTCCTGCCTTAGTTCTAGGCGTCAGTGCTTCATCATGCATCCCTCCTACATAGAATTGTTACAGGTTTAAATTCTTTTCACAGTTGCTGTGTCTTGAAAACTTACTCACATTTATTTCCCCTTCAGATTTCAGACCAAAACCAAAGTTCAAAGAAAATCATTTAACCAGAAAAGTAAAAGAAATCTCAAATGCAAAACTTAAAAGTCAGTTTATCTAAAGATTTCAAAGGCTCTGTTACTTTAATTAAACTCCAGGAAAATTAAAGGAAAATTAAACTCCATTTATTGTTGGATGAAACATAAGAGTGAAATCAAAAGTTAGGAAAACAGTGAATTTCACCCAGAGAAGATGGATTACCCTAATTTGGAGGATGATGACTGTACCTCCTCGCTTTAGGAGCAAGTTAGTCATCTGGTCCATGGCAGCTCATCTCCAGCCGTCTCTAAATCTTCATGTCACCAGAGGGAACAAAGGAAGCTGCTGGCACACATTTCTCTTCCTGACACTGTGCTCTACCTACACTGTCATCACACAGCCTTGAAGCACCCAACATGCCACCATGGTATCTGCCTGCGTGCACCATGCCAGATTTTGGGAGAAAGAGGCTGAGCAGGTAAAGTGAGTAATGCAAACAGGTGAATAGTGAAAACAACACTCAGTAGCAAAAGGTAGCACTAGGCTTGTGCGACAAAAAAACAGATTCAGTTGAAAGTTTTACTAATTAATTGAAATTCAACAAAAACTTTTGGTTGATTTTCCTGATTCCAAAGGTTAAAAGCTGAACAGCTCTGTCCTCCTTTCTCTCTTGGGACCACAGATGAAGGCCTTTCACTGCCAACAAATGGGATGGGAGATGAAGAACCCGCACCTGCAAATTGCTCTGCAGCTTCCTGCTATGCCAAGATTTCCCAGGGCCTGTAGGACACCATGAGCAGTCTGACTGCTGCAGAAATCTCAGCTCTGGCAACTTCAGTCCAAATTACTGGCTGAACAACAAAGTCCTCCATAACACCCTCCCCAGCAGGTTTCCAGGCTTCTTAAGGTACAACTGTTGGCAGGAACTCACTCAGATCCAATCTTTGAGCCACCTGAATGTTACCATTGGCAGCTGGAAATAGAGCTTGCAGGCTTTCAGGTTTCACAGGCACCAGGACATCAATAGCATACAGGGATATAAGTGAAACTTCAGAACCATTGCTTTAATTAGAGAGCTGTTGGACACAAGGTGGTAACTAAATGTCAGAGAATGCCAGGTATCACACAGCTTAGAAACACACCACATGATGAAGAATTAAATTATGCACAGGATAATACTAGCAAAGCAGGAGAGGAGAATTTACTTGTACAATACATGAAAATACTACTCAGATGTTTTAGGTCAACCCCTGTAAGCAATTTTGTTTCAGATTATGAGTAACTTGGTTATTTCTAGCTCCTCCAGAAATTGAAGAGGTTTCCAGTGGTAGTATTCGTCATGTTTACTTCTACGATTCAATCCCAGATCTCCTTAGCCAGCAGTGCTTTAGTGTTCCCTTTGGAAAAGGAAACAACACGCTTGGTTTTGAAGGTGGGGAGATACTCCTTTCTCATTAACGCCACATCACAGTTCTTGGACCCAATATTACAGCTGTAACCATAGGACCAATCTCTTATAGCACATTGACAAGTGTGACATGAAAAGCTGATTTGTAGAGCAAGACACTTGCTGCTAGTTCAGCATTCACTCTGCATGCATTTCTAAAGGCCATACTTCAAACAAAATCTTACATGGTCCAGTAGACTGAACACTTGCCACGTAGCCAAGACACACAGGATGTACAGCGTGACGTACGTCATGCAAGATGTACATCCTGAGATTCAGCTTGATTGGAGAAGAACCCCATTCATGGGCTGACACCACCATGCAATGTAAACTGAAGTGTGAAATGCAGGGAGGTCTCAGAGATTCATTTCAAGAGCATTCAACTGACCCAAGGTAAGAATGGCAGTGTAGGTGCACCCTTGTTCTTCCAGCTGCTTCCCACACCACCAGCATTCCCCAGCACTGTGGGAATATGCAGTGCTGAGTTAAATCTACTCACATAAACTGACTGTAGTTGGAGTGAGGGTTAATTCTTTTCAGGCTTCAGCATCTATCCTTGTGATACTGACTGCAATATCAAAGCCTTTGCCTTCTATATGCAAAAGTAAGCAACAGTCATTAAGCTACACAATCCAATTTTAATTAAGCAGACCAGAAATCATCAACCTGTAGTCCTCTAACTCTCTTCTCTCTCCATTGCAACAGTGGTCAAATTTTAATTACATATGATGAAAATCCAGGCTGGATAAGAAAAGTCTTCCCAATTAGTCTTTTCACTTGATGACAAAGTACTCTAAGCTTCCTCAGAGACTTGCACCTCAAATGACTACTGACAAGATTAAGAATTATGTTCACTTTTTTTTTTTTTAATTCTAATAATGAATCACAAGAATATTAACTGCTTGGTATTTTAAGTGCCTGGAGCCAGGCTTCTATCTATGCAACAAAACTGTTCTCATATGCCAAGCCAAGATCAGCTCAAATTTATTGATTACATATTTTATACTGTCAGAAGCTACAAAACACAGAAAATATTGATAGCCAAATTATCTGGCTTAATATAAAAGAAATACAATGGATTTTGGAATGAAATCAGAACCCTAACATTTACAAGTATTTTCAATAACCAAAAACTCCATGAAATTACAATTTCAGCAGTTAGTAGTGCACGTTTAAAAAAAGAAAAAACACCCTCAACTTGATCTCTGATCTACAGCCTTAACCACTGGTGTTATACAGCTGGACTAATAATCTTGAGGGTATGTTTTCACTGATGGAGGAGTGCTCACTTTTTTTTCCTCTTCTCATTTCCAGATTTTTTAATGTAGTTTCTAAAAAGAGCACTACCCTACCCCCCCAAAAAAATCCCACCCATACACTTGCTTTTATATACAATTTTAACACTATTTTGAGACTTGGTATATATTTTAGTATTGATAATCAATATTTCTTAGGCTATTGCACTTTCTATGAAACACTAAGTCAAAGCTTTATTAATTTGTCTGAGACATAAGGGGACAACTTACTTTTCTTGGAAAGTGACAACACTGATAACCCACTAAAAGAAGAGAACAGTTTTTCTAGGCTAATTATAATATCCATTATGGAATGGATATCCTTTAGTAATAGTCTTTATTATGAGAATAAATACATAAAACAAATGCAATATATTAGCCACATTTCTTCATATACATTCAGAATAGAACAAGAAGCTAATAGGCATAATCAGCAGAACTCATTGAACAAACAAATTTTTAGGAAGCTAACAACACTAGAGGAAAGCTGGAATGTTTATGCACCCGTAGCAGACAAAGAGCATGTGATTTCAGAATTTCCTTTGTATTCATTTCAAGACAAACACGCTGTAGTTGTAAGCATGAACGGCATGAACTGATGGAAGCGCTTAGCTCCGTGCGGTGGCTGTCTGAGGTTGTTCTGACTGCAACTGCTTCCCAAGGTATTCCCTGAAATACAACAAAAAATTAGATTTAGAAATGTTCTGGAGAGTGGGGAGCGCAACAGTGGTGGGAATTACAAAGTGGATAAAGAAGAAAAAGCTTTAAGTTCAGAATTAATCCTTAAAATAATGTCAACTGGAGCAACAATGAGAGCACCCGAGCTTTAGATATCCATCATCTGCTCTATGAAAATAAAGTACAAATCAAACATCAACAAAGCTGTCTAGAAAAGCAAGGAACTCAATGGGAACATTTAGAAGCCCCGAAAACTGACACAGAACACCCATGAAGCAGATAAATTTTGCTTGCTGAATACATATTTTAGAACCTGTGGCAAAACATTTAAATGTATCCCTTTCAACAACCCAGCTGCAAGAGCACAAATAACACAAAGGACATACTGGCAATACAATAGGCAAGCAAAGCAGACACTGACTCAATAATTACATATTCAAGTTGAGAAAAATAAAAGGTAATCAATCCAGGCCCACTGTATACCAACATCTTCTTTAAAGTGTTTTCCTCACCTGCACTTTGAAGCTCACTAAGCCACTTACTTTCTATCTCTCCTCTCAACACTGGAACATCTCCAGATTACTGGCACTTGCCCTGAGCAACAGTGTCTAAATCCCATGGTAAAACACTGCACAGTGCTTCGGAACATTACAATCCTTCACTCTCTCTTGTGAAAGCAGATCAACACTTCACAAAAAAGAACCACAAAAAAGCTGAAAGGGGTCTTTAATATTAGTACCTGGGTTGCTGCTTGTCACAGAAAATACAATAATTGTACCACTGTATCAAGTGAAAGAGAGGTTTCAGGACTCATGAAATGTAGGCGTTCTTTTTCTACTGCTGATCATACACTTAGTACTGTGCTTTCTCACTACACAGATATTTCAACCTACACAGGTTAAGCACTAGAAACATCTCAGAGGGATGATGATCAGAAAGAAGTCTCAAAAAAACCCCACATGAACACAAGAGTATGTGCTTTTGCTTTATTAAAAAAATTAATTTAAAAGATCAGGTTTTTTTGCACATTTCAAAAACTAGTTTTCAGCTTAGTGTCCTGTTGAACAGTTATTCCTTATGCATTGCAATTCCTATTGCACAATGAAGTTCAGCACCTCAACTGCTGAACCCAACACCACTTCTCTCAGTTTTAACATTAAGCATCCAGAAAAGCACAAGTTCCTATAAAACATTAACTTCAAACACCTCTAGCAAAGAAAATAACACATAATTTGTATGCTGAACCATATGTTATGGTTTAGCACCTTCATTTACAGCTTCATCAGGTGTCGCTGTAAAATCAGAGCATTTTAATGCTTGGGCTCCACTTAATAGATACAACTCCTGCTCATAACAGACAGGTTATCACCCTCAAAGCAGAGGCTCCTGCTGGCAAAGAAGGAAATGAGCTGCTCCCTTGTGGTTTTGCAGGACTCAAAACTGTACCAGCAAAACAAAATTTGACATTCATCCAAAAACACAGACAGCAACTATGGAAGAGTTTCCACACTCACCAAACCTCTTTCTGCTATGTTTTGGTTGTCTTTTTTTTCATTTGTTTTATGCCTACATGCATGTACTGATTCTAGTATTTCTTCTCTGACATCCAGCCTTGAAACCAACTGACACTTGCTGCATACATGGCTCTGCTCATCATATTACAAGCCCACAACATTATTTATTCTTAAAGCACAGATGAACCATATTGAATGTGAAATTCCCACACTATTACTTTGAAGTAGGAAAATCAGTGAAGCTAATAATCCATAACACTACAACTATTGCAAAGCTTACACTGTTTCAGATGCACGGCCAAGGCTTTCTAAAAACCCCACTAGAGTGCAGTGCAGTCAGCAAAAAGCTCCAAGGCAGCAGAGCAGTAGCACATTTTGTAGGTACTTAGTGCCTTCACAGACATATTCCACTTCTACAGTAAGTAGAACAGTATCTTCCCTACAAAAACTTTTGTAGGTATAAGGTTTAAGTCTAGGGTCAAGGAAAAGCTCTCATCCCATTTCCCCATACAGAATGAGTACCTGCAGTTACATCTCTACATTGTCATGCTGCAAACCCAAGTGAAAATCCCATAGCGTTCCTACTCCATCACTTCTTTTGCCACCACCAAGGGCCACTGAAATGCAAAAACCTTGCATTACAGGCTGATAGAAGGATCACTTAATTTTCTGTTTGGTTATCCCTTCCATTTGAGGGTCACTGGTTAACCCAGTGTTATTGCATGGTCTAGATTAGACGAACATGGAATCATAAAATGGTTTGGGTTGGAAGGGACCTTAAAGATCATCTGATTCCAAACCCTCTGCCATGGGCAGGAACACCTTCCACTACACCAGGTTGTTGAGAGCCCCCTCCAATCTGGCCTTGAATAATCCACAGGATGGGGCATCCACAGATTCATCCACAGGGAAATCTCTTCCAGTGTCTCACCACCCTCACAGGAAATAATTCTTTCTGATATCTAGTCTAAATCAGCCCTGTTTTATTTCACAGCCATCACCCCTTGGCCTTATGAGAAGGCCCTCTCCAGCCTTCCTGTAGGCCTCCTTTAGGAACTGTATAGGTGCTCTAACATCTCCCCAGAGACTTCTCTTGTCCAGGCTTAACAATCCCAACTCAGAGCTTTTCCTCACAGGACAGGTGTTCCATGCCTCTAAATCATCTTCAGAGCTCTGCTCTGGACCTGCTCCAAAATGTTAAGTAGGACCTTGTTCTCCCTCTGCTAAAACACATATTAAAAGAATAAGAAAATTCAAATATATTTTATAAATACTGGTATTTCATCCCATTAGGAGGTTAAGAGGCACTGTAAGCTCCAAACTTCACTCATAAGTTGGACATAAATGTCCATCTCCAAGCTATTACAAATTAAGGGTCTAAGACTTTATCCTGCACTGATACTTAGTTAAATCTTAAGAGAAAAACTGGGATTTTAAAATTACTATTTATCTCACAAAATTAAAGTCACCTGTAAGAATGCAAGCATTCAACACATTGCACTATAAGAGCATGTATACTGAAAGGTTGGATCTTGTCATATGATAACAAATCAGTTAATAAAATAATCAAAACAGCATCTAAGATTTGTGATGCACACTACAACGGACAGTAATGACATAGGTATTAGACTTACTGTTTTTTTTAATTGCAAGCTATAAGCCCAAGAATTGGACTACTACAAGATATTTTAAACCATTTTCCTCACATTGTAATAGAAAAGCCTTTATAAAAAGGTCAGGTTTAGCCATCTTCTCACTTCCTCCAACATAAAACCATCCTTATTAAAAGCAGATGAAGCTAGTGCAAACAAATTTACATTTACAGATAACAGCATTCAGACATGAAACAACTGATCCAGTATAAACTTACAAGAACAAAAAATATTACCCCTGCATTGCAGAAAAGCTTCAAATGTGCAACTGTAGTACAACACAAAAGTCTGACAGTGAAGCATAAGTCATTTCCATTTGCAAATTAATCTTTTCATTCTTACTAGAACAACCAAGTGAAACTGCTTTCACACTAGAAATTACCCCCCTTTAACACACATTTTCTGCTGTTTCCAAAGTGCTTTTTCCAATAAGAAAAGGAACCTTAGAGGTGAATACATGAATTCATTTTATCTCAAATTCTTATTCTAATTTGTTTCTTACTTTTGTTTAATTTAATCAGTTTTTGTTTCTCGTGAGAGCCACTGACACCTTGAAGCAGAGATATACTTAAATGTCATAAATGAAACAAATGCTTAATGTTTATCTAGGAAAAGGCACACAGAACTGATCCAACATGTAAACTCAGTGAATATGGAATAAGGAGATAATTGCAAACTGGCACAAGACACCACCTACAAATTTTGTACTAATATATCCCATAAATTAAAAGATCACTCTCAACAACAAACAATCTGTGATAGAAGGGAAAGTTATAAGACACATACAACAGACCCCTAGGGGCCATGTGTTAAAACAAATAAGCCTTGAAGTTTAAACAGTACTACTTTCAGTGCTATGCTTCAAATTCCATTGCAGTCAGATTTACCTGTCCTTTAAAGGATGCAGAAAATTAACGAGCAAAGAAAAGTAAATGAAGCACAGAATAAAGGAAGGATGAAATTTTCATATTTTCTCTTTTCTTAAATTTAACTCTTGTATCCTGGTTATTACAGAAGTTATCAAAAATATTTGATTGTCTTGAATATCTGCTATCTCTAGCTTGGTTTAGCAGACTGAGGTTCCCAAGAGATAGAATGCCTTTCTTTGACAAAAACCAAAATTAAAATATTGATTTTATTTTTCTCTATCTAAACAACATAAGTCTAGAGTCCCATACTTTTGAAAATGAAACTGAAAAGCTAGTTCTAAAGAAATCCTTCCAAAAGTCTGCCACTTGACTCAATACACTCAAAAGACATTGCCAACATACAGACAAATCATAAAAATATGACAAATAGTTAAACAAGTTCACAGGACAGGCAGCAGATAGAATAGTTTGAACAAATTGATCAGTTTTGCCAGCCTTATGTTGCATTTCTGCTAGAGGTCTAGTAACCTGGAGAGAAGTTACTAGACTAGAAAGAGATGGACCAGTTTTACTAATTTATTGTAGCTTTACAAGTAGGTATTTGAATTACACAATTGATGTACTCCCAATTCTAAGCACACTAAACTAACCCTTGAAAGCATTGTCTTGTGTTACACTTCATAGATTAACCATCCCTGGAACCTCTGAGCAGTACACATGAAGTGGCAACACCATGACAAGTTTGCAACCATCTGTCTAGTCTCCACGTGATCCAAGGTGAGACAAAGCTGGAACACCCACCCTTTAACCCATTCCAGCTGTGTAGGCCTGTCTTTCTCATGAGGCCCCCAGGGTATTCTGGTGAGACAGCACTTTTTGTTCATTTAACTCTCAAGTGAAGCAGTGAATTGCTTTCTACAAATAAGCTCCCTTGAAGGTGGTTACTGCAGTGTCACATTAACACTGGTGGTGGCTGGGAGAAAGGCAAGTGGAGCTCCACAGGGGCCACCACAGGTGCATTTGCCTCCCCACAGAGCCACAGTCACAGAAGCCAGGAAAGAAAATAAAGAAGCTAGGCTCAAATCAAACCTGGAGTGATGTTAATATTTGGTTCCTGAAACACAATATTAACATGTCTTACTGCTGGATCCAAAGTTATAATGCTGCACATTTTTATACATCTTTTCTATATATAGTATAGAAAAAAATAGATATATACATTAAATGCTCCTCATTATCATGTTCTTCACAGAAGTAAACCGGAAGAGAACAGTTATGAAAGTAGTAAAGTAAAAAACAGAGACATCTTCCTAGAGAGCTGGGCTGGGAAGACTGCCAAAGCTGGAGTGCTACCACTGGAGAACTGCTGTTCTCTTTTGTCATTTGTTTACTAAACACAATTTTCTTCTTTGACTCAGTGGATTTATGCAATATGAAATATTCCAATTTAAAAATGGTATTAAAGAATATAAAATACATGTCTGTTATACCAATGCCTACCATGAGTACTTTTGAAGGTAAGTCATCACAAACCAACAACAAAAACAAAGAAACAAACCTACACAGGGGAATCGAAGCCACTTTGACCAAACAGCTTGGGCCTCCAACACATCAAACTGAAGATTTTTATAAATTATCTTTTTCAGTGGAACCATGGTGATTTTCACCATGTATCTTCTTGACCTATAAATGTGGCTGTGGATCTCAAGAGAGAAAAGATACTGCAAACATCTCTGCAATTCTCAATACTTAGTTTAACAGATTCCACTTCATACAAATAAATAGAACAAAAGCCAACTGTTAAGACAAACAAAATCTAGGACATTTTTTCTGTTTAATTATTCACAGTAAAGAGATGCTCAACATTCTGATGTGCACATAAAAACTAAAGAGTCTGAATGATTGTACAAAAGGATTATGAACTTTACATGAGAGGTGCTTTTTGTTTCCAAATGGAGCCCTTGCTTAAGCTGAATGCAGTAATATTAATAGACAATCTACAGATTATCATGATTATTGAAAACATTACTCATAGCATGGTTCAAAGGCCTCCTTATGACATGAAATGCAGCATTAATGTGAGTTTTCAAACTGAGACACAAGAACCTCCTCTCCTCTCAGCAGTTTCCCTGGTTTTGTACAATCTTTAAAAGAGTTATTCTAGACTTCCAGTTCACAACTTCACATACAAGCTATGAAGAAACAGTAGATCAATGAGCTCTTATAACAAAGCTATTATATAAGCATTTGATTTTAAAAGAAAATAAACTGCAAAATCAATTCAATATGTGTCTTTCTATTACGGAGATAAAGCACAAGCCATTTTTCACTTGTAAGATACGCTATGAACTAACACACAGAGCCATTCTGTGAATTTAAAAAACCCACTTGACTAAACCTTGCAATGTGGTTTGAAAATAGTTTTATATTTAAACAGAAGATTTAGTTACCACAAAGAATCTTTTTGCTTACTACACTTAAGAGCTTTTTATGTAAGAATGACCAGCATCAATAGTGTTTCATTGACGTTTCCTATCAGGAAATCAAATTCTTAAAGAACACTAATCAGAAGTACATGATCAAAAAGTTACTTCTTTGGTGACATGTTTTTCAGCATAGTTCACGAAAACGAGCTATTTCTTTGAAAAAAGAAAATGCAAACTGAGCAGAATGTCTGACATCTTCCATGCTAACATGAGCTCTAGAAATATTAAAAAGTTTCTGCAAAGAGTAGAGATCTCATGACAGAAAGCACAAGCATAGTGTGAATTCCAGAGAGCATATGCCAAATAAAAACCACAGCCTCTACACCTACATGGAATGAAGTTTTACAAGAATACACATTTATGTGCAAATAAAAAGATGGAACATTCTATAGATATCAAGTGTGCCTGTAATTAATTGGATTTTTGCCTAACTTGTCTCATTCTAGGCAGGAACTGTTCTCTTAAAAAAGATTAATTTTTATCAGAGACACTATATTCTCAAACTTTTCATTTAGTTAACTTCTGTTAACTACTGAAAGGGAATTGTAGCGATAATGAAGGCTAAGAACCAGGAGAAATAAATAAAGTGGAAGTCATTATCCTGTAGGTATTGTTTCCTATGCCTACTACTCTATTAAGCATTCCACACCTCAGTGTTGGGATGGGGGAAAAAATAAGGGGTGAGGGTGGGTGCAAACTTTGTGGCTGCCAGTTAACAACCACTACACCCTGCACTCCTCACTCCCAAATGCAGGCATTGTACAGAAGCTATCTATTGAATAACAGTTTCTAAATATAGCATATTGCAAGTCCTAGGCAGTTTCAGATTTTTTTACTGTCTCCCTGCAGAATTCCTCATTTTAAAAGATGGAGCAAGTAATTTTGTCTGGGCTGTGCCTTTAGAAAATCATGTATGAACCTGTTGTGTATTCAAAGCTTGTCCAATCTGTTGCTTCATTCAGTATGCCCTTTACAAATTCCACTTCCATACCATACTTGATCATGCTGAAGTGACACATCCTAACTCCCACTGTTTAGCACCTGCCAACATACTCATAACTCCTCATGTCAGTATCAAGGAGGTGGTCAGGAGCCCCATGCCCAAGCAGGTGAATGTCTGAGAGGAGCCTGTGCTGGAGCAGGGTCCTGACAAGGATCTGCAGATCTGTGGAGAGAGAAGCCCATACTGGAGCGGGTTTCCTGGTAGGACTTACGACCCTGTGGAGGGACACATGCTGGAGCAGCCTGTTCTTGAAGGACTAAACCCCACAGAAGAGTGACCCATGCTGCAGTAGTTTGGGGAGGGCTGTTGCCCATGGGATGGACTCATGTTGGAGAAGTTCATGGAGAACTATCTCCCATGGCAGGGACCCCATAATGGAGCAGGCAAAGTATTCCTCTCCCTAACCAGTGGGAGAAGACAATGTCCGATGAACTGGCCATTATCCCCGTTCCATCTACCTGCAGCCCTAGGGGAGGAGGTAGAGCTCAGAAGGAGAGAGGGGTGGAGAGAAGGTGTTTTTAAGGTCACATTTACTTCTCACTATCTTGCTCTGGTTTTGTTAGCAATAAATTCAATTAATTATCTCTAATTTGAGCATGTTTTGCCTGTGACAGTATTTGGTGAGTGATATCTCCTGGTCCTTATCTCAACTCAGGAATCCTTTGTTGTATTTTCTCGCCCCTGTCCAGCCATGGAGGAGAGCGATACAGCAGCTTTGGTGGCTGCAGGGTCAACCCACTACACAGGTTCCTACTATCAGCATGGGGTGCCATGACTAACACAGTTCAAGGCAGATTGAAACTCAGGATTAATTCCCATGTATAGGCAGAAAGTGATACTAAAAAGATAATTTTGCTCCTCGCTTCATCAAGTGCATGATCATTTAACATGCAAATGTAACTGGAATATTTCACTTGAACTTATCTCATCTGAAAAGCTGACAGCAGTTACTGCTTTTGCCAACATAGCTTCACCATTTAAGAGAATGCCTGACAGTCTGATTTCCCCCCATTAATCCCTGACTTAAAAACCCCTAAGGGAAAGCCAGTTGAGCAGCCTGTAATGAACTACTCAAATTACTTTGGAGTTAATTTTCTCTAAGTTGAGCTAACAGTCGAACGATACAGCTGTGTTTTAGGCAGAATGCTACTTCAGCTGCCCCATGGTAGTCAATTCAAGTACCCCAAGTTTTCCTTACTCTGCTGGCTCCAGGCACAGCACTTGCACCAAGCCTCATTGTGGCAGAGCAAAGCTTTATTTTATAATCTTTCTCTCAGTTAACCTTCAGGAAAAGTCTGACTACCTCTGTCACACGTGTCACAGACAGTAATGCCAAATTGTTCTGTGCCAGCTAAACTCAAGGAAAAAAACACAATTGCTTTGAGTGAAATAACTGTAATTCTAGAATAAGTGAAAGCAACAGGAAAAATGTTTATTGTTTCCCCAGCTCTGAAGAGCAAGGGAAACAAAACCTTGAAGCTGCTGAATAGCATATCTTATGACAATGCAAAGCTTAGTAAGTAGGCACTTAAATCACAGTGTGTGGCAGTCAGGGGACTCAGCTTGTGTGGTGAGAAGAGACAGCAATGAAACAGAAGAGCTCCCAACACTCATCAAAAACCAGATCTATACAAAGACAGATCTAGCTTCCCACATACAAACAGTGTGTCATTTCCTTCTCTTAAGCTGTAAATCCATGCCAGGGGGAACACTACTTTGGCAAATAAGAGCCAAGGACAGTGTGTCCCAGAGGCTTGTTCCACTATGAATTAAACAAGAAAACATTCCCTACAGAGATGACAATGTGAATCTGGAAGTGGCACTAACTTACACAGATTCTTTTTACTGACACCTCTGAAGATCTGAAACCAGGTACTTTTGCCATCTCCCCCTCAGTCTCAAGTCTAAAGGTTCACAAACTGTGAAAAGCAGGCACAGAAATGTTCATACCATTAAAAAAACCAAAACAAATCTAGAAGACCAGATGTGATGTTTTTACAAGTAGTCGTCTGTCACTGAAAGTGAGAAAAAGCCAGGCTTGGCATTCAGGAAAACTTTTCCTACCAGTGAGGTTTGTGCTGGAGAAAGACCAAAGGTCTTCCTACTAGATTTTCAAGACATCAGAACACACATGAAATAAAGCCCATCCCTACTGCAGAAGGCAGTATCAGTAACTAAACTTTCCATGCTGTAATCTTTATTTAGTAGCAGCTGGTTTGTAACACTCAGAATGTTTCAAATGTATCAGAATAGCACAGTGAGAAAAGAAATGTATTAAACTGAGAAGCAGGGTAGAGCATAATATACAAAAATGACCAAAAATTAGATTGAACATGACCATGTGTTTAGACTCCATCTCCACACTCCAAAATTCCATGTGATCTTTCAAAGTACTCCTTACAGGTGGAGAGTATTAGCTGGAATTTTCATAGTAGGGCATTTAGACACGTGTTTCTCTTTTATAGAAGGTTCCCACAGTATGTAAGAGAGGGAGTAGGATAAAATGAATATAATGCATGAGAGTTAAAACCTTAAAACCTATATTCTTCAGAAGGAAAGGGAGAAAATTAGCTTTGTTTCACCTATGATACACTGCAGACAGAGACAATGTGAGCTTTTTGTCAACTTAGCTAGCCTGTCACAGCAAGGAGGTGACTTAACCTGTCAGAAGGTGCTTAGTAGTCCATGTTCCCCTACCACTTTCACACTGCTAGCATCATCTCTACTTAGCCTTTCAAAAAGTTCACATTCTGTCATAGGCAAGAAAATTGACAGATGTTATAGATATGTCCAAGCACTAAGCTTTTCAGAAATAAAAGGCAGTTTAAATCCAAAATTAAATTAGTTTTTTGTATCTCAACACTTATGTTCCAATACACTCAGATGTATTGCCATATTTTATCTAGCTTTAAGGCAATGCCAGACTGAAAATATGAGCTCTGGTGCACTCATAATTAATAACCAGAATAAAAACTCCTAATTAGTATTTTTATCTCTCCATGCTTTATGCTTAGCATACCTAATTAGTTTGGCAACTTATACACAATTGCTTCATGAACACTGTTTTTCAGAGCTTCAGCCCTTCAATGCTTCCCTATAAAGGTCCTGTGTGCTGTTGGAAAGGCAGCATCACACACCAGCAAGTTCTGTGGCAGAACGCACCAAGACTTCAGGGTTATTAGAGACTACTCAACTGGCCCATAAACCTCTGCTCTTAGACAAGCAGTTCAAATAAATTCATAGAATCATTACAGAATATCCTGAGTTGGAAAGGAACCACAAGAACCATCAAGTCCAGCTCCTGGCCCTGCACAGGGCCAGCCCAAGAGTCACACCATGTGTCTGAGAGTATTGTCCAAACACTCTTTGAATTCTGTCAGGCTGGTGCTGTGACCACTTCCCTTGGGAGCCTGTTCCACTGCCCAATCACCCTCTGGGTGAAGAACTTTTTCTTAATACCCAACCTAAGCTAAAATACATTGTTCAAGGGAATTACTTGTGTGACATTCAACCATGCAAGGAAGCTACTCAAATCAACTGCTTCCAAAATACACAGAAAAACTAAGTTCTTACCATAAGCATCACATTAATCTGCTGTTTAAAAACTGCTGACTTAACACATAAAAATGTTATTTCTCCCGTAAAAGAAATCTGCTGTCTTGAATCCTCTCTCCACAACAAAGATTTCTTATGGTTAGTAGTATGTTCATAATCATCACATACCAGTTGTGAACCATCAGCTTCTGTACAGCCAGTAGTGCATTATAACGAACTTGCTGGTCTTCATGATGCATGTGGTTCATGACCAGCTGCTTACCACCAAGCTGTTCAATCACTCTGAAAAACAGAAGAGGAGTAAGTTTTCTGACATTACTTTCAATTCTGGGTAGCTATCCTATCCAACCTATCCAACCACTTCACATTCAAGGCATTAAGTTTAAATTATGTAATATTTATTTTATTAAAATTACTTATTTGCCAAGATACACATCTCACCTGACATGTTACAAATGCAGATTATCTTCTGTAATAACTACTGACTTTTTAAAGAAAAAAATTTAAGAATTCACAACAGAGAGTGTTTATGCTGGACTCCTGTTTGCTACTTTGAAATAAATAATCAAGAAAAGAACCCTTTTCAGAAAGTTATTTACTTTACACAGCTCTCTAAAAGGGTTTGCAGGGCACAGCATTATCAATTATTAGGTAGGAGAGGTAGTGCCCTCCACCCCTTAAATGGATGACAACCAGGTCACTCAATTTTTTGCAAGAATAAAACCTCAATCTCTTCTGGCACTGTCTAATACAGAAGAATGTTTGTAATCACACCAACACCTGTTAAATCACCCACCTCATACATATAGTGCTTTTTGAGATTCAAACTGTACTAGAGCCACAGCTACTCCTGCACAAGATGCAGAACTGTCTGTTAAGGTACCATTCCCAGAAAAAGGGCTTCAGCTGCATCTTTCACTACAAACTTCACTACCACAGTCAGCCTTAGCTTTTTAACAGCTATATCAAATCCCCTATGAAATACTGACGGAACCTTGTATCGCATGCCATGAATATATTATTTCTTAATAAAACCAGTGGAAGGCAACACACTTAAAACATGAAAAAAGTATCACCATCCAGATGACTTCACATGCAGCATTTCAGTCTGTCATAACAAAAAGTTTGGAGAGAATTGGCAAGGAATATATAAGCTGATTTACTCACTGACTTTCATATGTTTTTTTACATCAGTTCTCCCACAGGTCACTTAGTAGTTAAAGATGCTATCCTGTGAAGACACTATCATTTGCTTTAGAGGCTTAACCTGATTTGTCCTGCCATTCCAAGCTTGCATTAGCTATCTGCATGTAGTACTGCTCTTTTGATGGCCAGATTAATGCATTGCTGCTGCACAACACAATGTATTTTTGCAAACTACAGAACAGGTATGAAGACATAGCATGGAGATGAAAATTTTCAATTTCATTTTATAACTCAGTCAAAACTATCCTTAAGACCAGAGGGAATATTATTTCCCAATAACATTCAAACATTTGTTTTATAAAGCAGTAATGGATTCAGAAAAGTGCAATTGTTTCAAGCTGGAAAATCCTTGCCAAGAATTCAAGTAGTTATTAGTAATGTAACAGATTCAAAAAAACCTTTATGCCTGCCTTATGCAGCCTCACCTTTTTAATGAGTTAAATATAAAACCACTGCACATAAAGGCAAGAGTATAAAACATAAATAATAATTTTTTCTTTATTAAAGGACTAACTTAAGCCACTGGATTTTCAGGAAGTGAAAGGATGTGAAAAAGGCATTAAACTCAAAAGCTCCCTTATGCTAGAAGAATGCAAGAACCAAAATGAAAGGTTAAAAGCCTATAATCACAAATGGTAATAGGCTCTTTCAGATGACAATACATCACTGAAATTATGGCTAAGAACATGAGGAGTTGAAGAACAGCATTATCATTCTTGCATAATGCTGCCTACAGGTACAAATCACTTCCCAGCCATGGGTTTAACCCAAAGGTCTACACAGTGAAGAAGGTTCACAGTGAATCATGTTCCTTCAAGGTCCAAACTCGTCTAAAACACTATATTTAGCTTCCCCTCTCCTCAATTGCTGCTTATTTTACAGAAGTAATAGAGCCCAGTGGAACAGTTATATGTGCACATCTTCTGCAGTGACTGCTCCCCATAACATCATTGCACTAAGCCAAAATAGTGTCATTTCAAAAAGTCTCTGGATGCTGAAGATTCAGGTTTTAACATGACCCATTTAGAGGGAGAAAGAAGACACAGCAGATAAAGACAAATGAATATAATTTAGACTGTTAAAGCAGAAAACAAATATAAAATCCACACTACTTATCTGAAAGCCAGGGTGAAAATGGGAATACAAGTTTTTTTCTGAGTCCTGAGCTAAGGAAGCGAATGGCTCTAGGTGTCAATCTCATACATGTAAAACACAAAGCCCACATTCACAGCATTCAAGAAATTCCAAGTGTTGATCGTACATAACAATAAGCCGTGGGCCACGTGGAGGTTGTGCTGGTGGAGGCACCAGTGCTATACTTTAGTTCTGCTGTTACATTCTCAGAAAATGCATCTTTTGTGAGCCTCATGAGAAGCCCACAGTGCTATTGTCGTAACAATATCATCCACGATGTGTAATTTTAAAAGCAACTTAAAATTACTTAAGCATTGGAGAACAGCCATGAAAAAACATAGTATTTTGTTAACAAACATTTCTTTTGTCAGACAAAGGGAAAGGTTAGCCAGAACTGTAGCTCTAGGTCTCCACTGTGCCCAGCAGGTGAAGTCAAGCAGTTTCAGTATCCAATTCATCTCTGCAACCTTCAAAGGCTAAAGGATGATCCAGTTAGGAGTTCACAATAAACACTTAACAGAAACAGAAGTATTTAGGACACCTGAATTCTTCTACTCTTCTAAACCAAGGAACTGTATCCATTCTTGAAGTGAGCCATGCAATGAGTGTGAAATACCAATCACATGTGGGAGCAGCACACAACTATGTATCAAAAAGCCATAAGAAATAGATTGTTATACTGGAATGAACACATAATCCATAGGTATTTTAGGCTTTTAGTTAGTTCCAAAATTGCTGAAGTCATATTTGGTAAGAATACACTGGATTACAAATGAAATTCTTTAAAAGAAAGAGATTGAGGCACTTCCGTTTGTTCAATGAAACAGAAAGCTAAATAAACCAAGTCTGTAAACAGAAAGCAGCTAAAGTATTAGAATTTGAGATAAGAATGTGGGTTAGAACAGTATGTAGGATACTTTTTATTTGCTGATGACCACTCCTTTTGAAGATTGGCACACTGCTGAATAGGCTTAACAGCCTGGGAGCTAAGTGGAGCTGTAGTCCTAACAGGTATACATTTTCCCAACTACAGACAGAAGGATACAGGTCCTGTTTATCCACTCTAATTTCATAGCTTTGGTCCAGCAACCACATAGCCATGCTAGCCCACACATTCAGGTAAATGCACGCAAACTGTTTAAAGATTATGGCAAACATGTAATAAAATAAGTTCATACAAAGAGCAGCTCAAAGCAAGAACAACCAGCATTAGCCAGTCCTCCAGCTTTGCCACTTGCAGCACTGTTAGTTTCCACCTTACTGAAGGATATCTTGCCTCTCCTTCAAATATCATCTCAGTTCTTACAAGACTACAAGGGCTGGAGTCAACAAATCTTCCTAGCATACATATGGCCTGAAGTTTCAGTCTCTTGTCCGTGATTCTACTTCTATTCAAGACAGTAGTCTGCACAAGACTAAGACTTTTTTTGTACTAAAAGCAGTGTTGATTTCATTATTGCTGAGCAGCATTTGCACTGCATCAAGGCCTTCCCTGTTCCTCACCCCAGCAAGGGGGGCTGTGGCTGCACAAGGACTTGGGACAGGACACAGCCATGGCAGCTGACCCCAACTGACCAAAGGATATTCTATACAATATGGCAACACACTCAGCACATAAAACTGGGAGGAGGAGGAGGAAGAAGGGAACCATTCAAAGTGATGGTGTTTGTCTTTCCAAGTACCCATTACGCATGATGAAGACCTGCTTTCCCTGGGATGGCTGAACACCTGCCTGCTCATGGGAAGCAGTGAATTAGTTCCCTATTTCGCTTTAATTATTAAATTGTCTTTATTTCAACCCACTATTTTTTTCACTTTTACTTTTGTTTCTCTTCCCCATCCTGCTGTAGAGAGAGAGAGTAAGGGGCTGTATGGACCCCGAGTTGTCAGCTGGGGTTAAACCATGACACCCATTAAACCCTGTGCAAAAACCAGGAACAGACTGCTTCTTTGCTACAAAAATTAAGTCACATGTCCCTCTGTGTGAGTGATGAGCCAGATTCCTGCAAAAACCAAAGGCTTCTTTCTGCTTCAATGGTCTCTACCTTAGAGGTGCAATTACTCAGCAAACATCTTTGCTCACAGGTTTTTAAAGCAGGAAAATATAGCAATGTCCATGTGTATTTCAATAGGAATTTGGGTTTATAATGAACATGAAAGCTTTCATAAAAATGAGTATTTGTCTAGCTAAAACATGCTTAAATGGAAGAGTGACAACTGAATCTGTGCATCACTGAAATTACACCAGCAATTGTTTGTGGAAAAAAACTTCTTTGTAGTCTTAAGTCACAAAACAGTCTTCAGCATTGTTGGAATAGTCCATGTCTACTCCAAGTCCAATAATTACAGTCCAATTAGTCATAGAGAGGAAAAATTATATGTTGATTAAACTCTTGATAGTTCTTCCAATTTCTTCTGGTGGCTGGCTTCTGCTTTAGTCTAAACATTGTATTAAATACTTACTTTAAACATTGGTTCCCTTCACAGTTAAGAGGCATTGAAATCTATTAAGTCAAAGATCCACTCTGCAGTTTCTCATCTGATCTAGTTTGTGCTTCCTTATCTTCCCAATAAATAAAACTTAAGCATAACCTGCAATCCCTTTGTAGCATATTTTAATATAAATAAGCAGAAAATGCCACAGGCACAGTACACACTCCAGCTACCTTCTAGGATAACAACATACTGGCATTTTCCTACCGTTTCCCACGGGGATAGTGTCGTACATATTCTCCCACATCATGAGCAGCTACAGCCAGCACCTGTGGATCATCAGAAACTTCCAGAAGTTTTGTCAGGATTCTAGGAAAGAATTTGAAACAATGAAGTCCCAGGTTTTGGGTTGGTTTTGTGGTTTTTTTTTTTTTTTTTTTTTTGGTTTTGGTTTTTAGTTTTGTTGACTGTTTTTTCATCAGTAATAACTTAAAATAACATGCTTATAAGCATAAAAATGTTTTACAAGTCACCCAAACAGTAAAGCTAGAACTTTTTCCAAACATGCAGTTGTACTTAACAAAACTGGGAACCTGCCCTAATTAACAGAATTATATAAAGCCTTCACTAGAGTCAGTTTAGTGAGACACATATATCTATAACCAAGGATTACAAAATCTCTCTTTTTTTATACTTTGGCTTCAAGACCAACAGTTCTGAGCTCTAGATAAGCTTCATTAAAAAGCAGTTCTGTCCTAACTCAAAGACTGAGATGAAAGCTATGCTCCTTGTAAATTACTCCAGTGCCACATTATTTTCGTAGCATGCATAGAAACACAGAGCTGTAAGCAGCAGAAAGCAGCTTCTAGACTCTTAAGACTGTCTGAACTTTTTAATTAAGTAGTCAAACCACCTTTAGTGGGAAACAGCTACAAGTAACACTGTTCTCTAGCCAGTAATGAGAAGAGGGGAAAATTACACAGATTATGAAGGTCAGGCACAGCTGAAGAGGTTACACATACACATCACTGGAAAATTAGAGTATTCTATGTTTAGTGAGATGACAAATGTGTTCTAATCAGAGAAAGAAACACTGAAATAGGTAGGTTAAAAATTCAACTGGAATTAAAAAAAAAGGAACATCCTGGTAAAATGAAACTACCACAGCCACTGCCTCCCTAGAGGCCAGAAAGTGACAAAAAAACGACTTCTCAAATGAAAAGAACTCCTACTTTTGACAAGAAGAGGAAGCAGAAACTTGAACCATAACACTAAGCAGAACACACCAAAGACCCATATAATAATGTTGGACAAAACCCAAGTCCAACATCAAAGTAGGCAGTAATGGCAGAAGGTATGAAAACAATTATGTTTAACATTAGTGTGAGAGTATTCAATTTAGAAAACTAATAAGCAGGCAGATACGGAAAAATAAAATTATATGGCTCAAAGCAAATAAGGATTGTCTGTCAAATGTCTTACAAGGCAAAAAATGAAGTTCTGNGAGTTTTTGGGGGATTTTTTTGAGTGTTGGGGGTGTGTTAAAGGAATTACTGAAGATCACTGTCTTTGTAGCAGCGGAAGCACAAGAAATTAAGTCCCAGAATCAGGAGAAATAAATACAGCAAAACATTGTAATCACCACAGGAAATACTAAGCCTCAACATCAACTTCATGCTGCAGTTGTCAGCATCTAAAATTTTTAAGTCTATAATCCTACATATTCAACAATATGCACTCAGGGAAGAATTTATCAGAATTTTTCTAAGGTGTCAGGCCAGCCAAAACGCACATAAAGCTCAGGATCACCTTGCTCTTACCATGTCTTCTAACATCTCACATGCTCCATTTGACCTCCTGATTTCTGTTAGATCTGGCACTTATTAGCAAGCCCTGAACTGAAAGAACACCATGTGCTATCAGTTAATGACAAGAGCCAGGCATCATTTCAGGACATAGTTTCATATGCCAGACAGCCAGTCCTTGACTGCAAATAAATATGAACTCAGGTTCACTTCATCTAACAATCTACATACTCCAAACAGAGTCCCAACACAAAATAGACACATTGCAACATAATGCATTGAGTCAAATTTTTCATGGAACAGTACCACAACTTTCAACTCCCAAATATCCAAGACAGGAGCTCATTACTCAGATCAACATCACCACACAACACAAATCTAAGATTAAGATACAGTAAAACCATTTTTTAATCAAATCAAACTGTCATCCAAGTTAAACTAAAGATATTCCCTCTATCATAAATACATTTTCACCAGTAAAAGCAAACAAACAGCTCTGGTTTTGAACACAGCAGACTATACATTCTAAAATAAGCAGGATGTTTTGACTTGCTTTCATTCTTCACTTTGTGTTAAAATGTAAAACCTTTATTAGATTCTGGTTTATTTAAACACAGAAAATATTAAAGGATCACATTATTCAAGACTTGAAAACTTACTTGAGTAGTTCATAATTCTTCTCATTTAGTCTTACAGCATTCTCCCGCCAAAACTTCTCAGATTTGTGCACAGGGCTCCACTCCAGTCTTCCTGACTTGAGCTCAGAGCTGTATTCATCAAAGGAGCTGCAACACAAGACCTAAATGAGATATTGGCCAAGCTTCTACAAACACTTTGAACCATATGCCCAAGCCTGTCCCTAACAAAGCTGGAGCTCAAATTGCTATGACAAATTTTGAAGTCAGTGCTCTGCAGAGTATGAGAATTGTTCCCTGTCTCACCATTTTGTAACTAAGAAAATGCATGAGAGGCAAGAAGAAAAACTTGTTTTCNAATTTAATTCTCTGTTTTTCTGGGGTTTTTTGCTTTAACTTCCCCAATTTCCCCAATCAAGGACTTCAGCCTACCTTCCATCCACTTAAACCTTTGACACTACCTACAATATGCATTTCAATTTAGGCACAAGACCAAGAACTAGGTAAACACCAGCAAAAACTTGAGTTAATCTGGACAGTAGAAATTATTCTAATCAGGTAGACTTCAGTTTTGACTGGAAATCCTTTAAGATCACTTTTGAGTCCTTTAACAATTTCTCAGTTTCAAAGATAACATATGTAAGTGAAGATTTATTTTCTATTCACCTTCTAAATACTGATATACAGCAGGAAACTAACAACCAACATATCTCTGAATGCTCTATCTTATTAAATAGCATTTACATATTATAATTCTGTAGATATTTTAGCCTTACAAAAGAAAAAGGTTCTACCAACATTCACATAACTGCATTTTTTAAAGTGCACACTGCAAAGCATACCTAAGGTCCTGCACGCTCTCACCAAGCTTGTCCAGTAGAAATTTGATATCTTCACTGATGTCTTCATCATCATATTTCTGCTGATCCAAATTCTCTAGCTGCTTTAAAACCTTACACTGAATCATGGCAAGAGCATATTCTTGGCGAGTTTCTCTCTCAGTAGATTTCTCTAACAAATTCTAGGGAAGTAAAAATATATTTATTTTGTTTAAGAACAGACAATTTTGCAACAAAGCAGTATTTTATAGAAATACTTTTACTGGAACTTCTTAAATTACGAAGTCACAAAATTGACCACCTCCTGAAATAATCTCTTTCTTCAATAACAGAAAGTACTAATTCACCTGTTTTGAATATTTTCCACATGAAACTGAGGTGACTACAAATACTATTCAAAGAAAAAGGGCAGGCTTCTATCCCAAATACCAGAACCTCCACCATAAACAACCACTTTTATCTTGGATTATCATTTTAGTTTTCTGTGCAGCAATAGCATAAGGCTAAGAGCCTTTAAAAAAAATAACTTGAAGTCTTATTTCAAAGTTACCATCTGGCTTAGATCAGCTCTTTTCAAGTTTGGGAATATTCCAGTTAGACATTTTTATTTAAACAGAAGCTTGTTGGTAAGATTGCAAGTATGAGCACAGAATGCAGTAGTCAATTTCCAATATCATCTAGTCATTCCATTTCTACTCAATTTAATCAGCTTTCAACTATATTTTTCAATCAGAGCTGGCCACCTGCACTTTTTGATAAAGCTGAAAACATGAATTTCATACAAAAAGACAAAGTCCTTAATAAACAGAACAGGTGTTCATATAAATAGCATTTAACATCTGCCAGAAATAAGCAGTGAAACTATATAGAAGGAATTTGACTGCATCACTCTTGTCACAGAACTCTTACAATTGAGGTTTCTTTTATATCAGACATCCTATTTAGTTACTGAGGCAGAACACTGCAAATCAATTTTAAAATTTGCAAACTAAATACAAGCCATATTACTGCTTTTAATAGCCATATACAATTAGCTTTAATGGGCAAAAAAAAAGGCACCCCAGTTTCTACTTCAAGTAAGAGAACTACAAGGTAATTCACAGAAAGTAGTGCTAATTTACTTAGAGTTAAAACTGCTAATGAGAGCAAATAAAAAAATAATGAACCTTAAATAAGACAATTCAATAGGTTCAAGGAGCAGGTGGATAAAGGTTCCAAAGAACTCCTAGTTAAGATAATTGCAAGCAGATGTGGAAGCTATTCTAAATATTATTACCTATATCATACCGTAGTGAGATACTCAAGCTTTTCATAATGAATTTGAAAGGATACGTTAACAAAGTAAAAACAGAAACATATGACCATACAGAATGGATCAGTAAACTACCCAGTAATAAAAACCAAAATCTTAAGGTATAAGACTAGTTCTAGGTAGGAAACAGACGTAGAAGGGAAAAAAAGTGTGAAAAATGAGGGCATAAAATAATAGGTAGAGAAAACACTAGATTCAAAGAGAGAGGAGTGCCCAATACTTGTTGCTTTATAGAAAAAAAATATTACATTTGCAGTTATAAACTTGACAAAAAAGTGAAATATGTCAAATTAGGAGAAGTAGTAGAAAGGACATCCAAGTTGTCAAGACTCATGGAGCACTTTCCATAATGCACAGACAGATTGGGGAATCATCAAGCCTAGTCTTTTATTCAATTTCCTCCCCCCCAGAAACTGTGGCATCTCATACAGGAAAAGGACTACTTTTCATCTGCTACCTATATTAATTTTCCTTCAGAACTCACAGCTCTGATGTCTAATTTTTAATCTATTAAGTTCCTGGCTGCCAGTTAACAACTCATCTTCACGCCAACACAAGTCCTTAATGTTGGAGAAAGGAAACAGCTAAGTTACACTCCCCCAAGCCTGTAACAGAAACAATTTATTCTTTCTTAGCCTTTATTTTAAAAAAAATTAGCTTTATTTGTCTCCTCTTGCAAAATACAGTAGATCTAAGAACTAGCAATTATTTCTCCTACTTTCTATGACCTCAGAATAGGAAGAAACTGGATATTAACTGCTGAGCTTCTCAGCTTCTTTTTCGCTTTTAATTTTTTTTTCCAATTTGTCTTGCTATATGTCCCCATGTAATCATAACATTAAAATCTTGAAGAACACTACAACATCTAGAGAGCAAGAATATACAGTAAGGATTGCTCCTACTGAACACCTCATACCACTGTACTCCTTCAACAAGACAAGCAGCAGATTCTTATGATCTGCCTTATCCAGAAATATTTCAGTGGCAGATGTTTTCAGATAGAGAGACAGAGTAAGCACCTTCACACAGCTCATTATTGCTAATCAGCAAGTCAGTAAGCAACAACTTCCCTCTCCCCATTCTAATGTGCTTGCAACACTTACTATTGGAACACAATCCACATCCAGGAAAACAAACAGCTTCCAAAACCTATATTTCCTACTCAGGATACCAAGTGCTGCTTGAAAATAGCATTACAAGTTGTTACAGCTTTCCTGTATTACTCACAAGACACCTGGCAAGCATGCACATAAAACGAGTAGCATCCATGAACATAAAAAGGTACACTGACAGTAGAAACATCAAGCCTAGGTACTCAGTTCTTCCTGATTATCTTAAATAGCACCAGGAATTTTCAGGTAATGCAGACACAGTAAGTCAGTTAACCACTCTTACATGGGTATTCTCATCTGCCTTTACAGAGCCACCAAGAAAAGATTTTTGGACTAGTAAATAAAAATAAGTTCTCAGTTGGACAAACATATGCATTCAAAATAATACTTTGTTAATTAAAGCTTCATAAGGTAAAATGTATCAGCTATTAGGAACTCCAGGGTTTTACAGTAGTAACAGAAAAAACTAGAAGTACTAGAAAAAACCTTGAATTAAAAAAAGAGAAATCACTAGTGCCTGTGTTAACATTGGTCTTTTTAGTCAATCTTATTTTAAGAAGGCATTGAATAGCAGATATCTATTACTAGTAATAGCCTGTATATTACCTCTAGCAAAAACTCAAGTTTACAAAAAGAAAAGAAAAAGAAAAAAAAAAAAAAACAAAAACAAAAAAAAAAAAAAAAAAAAAAAAAAAAAAAAAAAAAAAAAAAAAAAAAAAAAAAAAAAAACCAAAAAAAACCCACACCCAGAGAGTTAAGCTTTCAATCAGCTTATTGATATGGTCCAGCAGAAATAACTGTGCATCAGCAACATTTGAGACCTAGGAATTTGTGAGAGAAGCACAGCACGACTGCAGTCAACAGATACTCACCCGAAATGCTGCAAGGATGATCCTGGTTACTTTCTCTTTGACAGATTCCTGAAGAATATCCGACAGCACAGGGACAATATTGTACCGACGAAGATATTCACACATTTGAGGGCTAAATGCCAGCAGCCACACACAGAAAATCATCTGATACTGGAGCTGAAAACCGCATTTGTTGCTCAAGACACCCATGATGCTAAAAAATTCACATAATACACATTTAATTTTTAAATAATGACTACATAGGTTGCATTGTTCCAATCTGAAATGTTAAAAGAAATCGTAACACAAACTTATTGGAAAGAGCTGCTGAGGATGAGCATACAACACACAATTCACAGTAACCTGCATCACTATTAATCATTGTATAAGCAGCCATCTTTTAAAGAGATGGTTTTTTTCACATTAGCCTTAGAGCCACAAAGCAGCTTTTCCCATTTGAACTGATGTGGTACTGTATCCATCTTCTGGTTCACCAAGACAGTTTTTTTACTGGTATGTTTAAAGCATTAGTTGTCATTCTGGAAGAAACAGAGAAATCTCAGCTACTCCTTCAGACTTAAGAAGAAATAAACAGAACAAAATCTACACAAATTGAACTTCATTCCTTAATTGTACTTGTCCACAGGAGTGTCTGAAATGAGCTGAAGTATTCATTATTTAACAGCAAGTTCTCAGAAAATGGCTCATAGATACAAATATACAAAGTACTGCTAGAAAAATAATAGCACTACAAGATCTTCAAGAAGACATCATGCAAAAGGTTTGCTCAGCTGAAGTTTTGAAAATTTAATAAGCAATTTACAGGTCAATTTTGAAATAGATAACTCAATTTAAAATTTAAAAAAGAATCTACATTCAAAATCATTCTTATCAAGTTTAAGACAAGTTCAAACATGGCGAAACACAGGCTTATTGTAATGCTTTAATACTTGATTTAAAAGCTTCCTTGGTTTCAGCAGTGTCGTCTTGACACACAGGAACATCACTTGAAATTTTACTTCACTAAGAATTTTGACTTTTCTCCATTTCCATGTAAAGGGATATTTTTCATTAAAGTGCAAATTATGTACCAACCATCTCCAGTATAGGCATAGATGGCAGAAAAATTATTTATAAGCAAGCGTTTTTTACATAAGATTAGTGCTGAAATCCTAGCCTCATGCAAAGCTATTTATTAGGAGAATTGGATAAAAGACTGACCTACTTGAAGCCATATGTGGAAAAAAGTTGGTCTTAGCTCTAGAAAATGTTCCTCCTTTCACTAATATTTTCAGACAGAACAATTCCAAACTCAAAGACTAGGATGATTAGCAGAAACTCACCTCATTAGTCCTTGTTCTACTAAAAAATAAACAGAACATATTCAGCTGAAGACAAATGGTTATATTCCTGTTCAGATACATACTTAAGCAGTTCTTCTTGAACAGGGAAGTTGCATCAAAGCCTCAACAGTGCAAGTTTCATTTGTCTACTTGACTCTGTTAATGTTTGAAAACAAATCTCTTTTGCAGGCAAACAGAACAGCTGTCTATTACAAGAGAGTTCTATTCTAATAAAAGGACACTGGGGAATGTACTACTGTAAGTGCATGTATAGCCATATAAATTGAGTAGGTGCTCACCAATTTACTCCATCTGCTTCTACCCATGCAAAGCGGTATTCATTGACCCTGAGCATCAGCTGCAGACATCCAGCAACACATTGTACATACTGGGAACTCTGGGTGAAAAGAAGAACACATCACTTCTTACTAGAAGAGTCAGGTAGTAAGTGCTGAAGTACAGTTTCCCTAATTAGGCTTTAGTGGCATAAAAGGAGAGAGTTCTGAATATTAAAGAAGTGTTATGCAAGTGATACCAATTTACATTATCAGAACATTTGAACATGCCTTCCTTCAGTATCTATGAATGAAAGCTGTCTTCTGTTTGAATAAAGTTGCCAGAGCATGTTTTTCTCTCTTCTTACTCAATTGTCAGCATTACCTCCACTAATACTAATCATACATTAATCAGATATGCTGCTGATAGAATGTTGTTTGCTTTTTTCCTCCCTATAAGCCCTTTCCCTGAAAGTGTCATGGTAGATCACTCACATAATATAAGATCAAACCTTTCAAACATTTAATGAAGTAAAGAAGTTAGGCAATCCCATATGAAAAGAAGGGAGGCAATAAACAGAATTGAAAATAAAGAGTAATTCATTCTGTGTCTCTCATGAGAGATTTAAGTCCTTTATGTAAAAACTAAGTCTGTGCATCTGGGCTCAAATCATCTAGAACATCAATTTCCCTGAGAAAGCATTCATTTTCACACCCCATGCAAATAAAACAGATATAAACACATAGACAGCTCTCCCACTCCAAATAATGCATTAATTTATCTGGATCACCAACCCATTGAATTTGGAGTTTTCTTTTTAAAGAGTCTGTCATAAAAGCATTGTCTTCCAACACCATTGTAATTGAAATTTCATAATAGATTCCAGCTCTCATTTCCTGTATAAAATGCTACAACTGCATCTCCAATTTACTCTGAAATTAGCCAGAACCTGCTTAGAAGTCCTGCATAAGCTAGATCTGAAATCTGAACACTAATGAAGTTAAGACAACAGTTACCCACTTGAATTATCCTAAAACATACTTGCACTCTGCTGCTCTGGGACCCTGCCATGGCACAGTACATCCCCACAGTGCCACAGTGCAATGAATACCAATTTCTGAGCAAGTCAGAGGAGCTCATGGCTTCATAGTAAGTGATGCTGTGTGCTGTAGAACTATTTACTCTTTTATGGCTGTATGACAGAGGGCTGTCAGTTTAACAAAATCTAACACTATGGAATATAGATCTGCACATGAAATACTGAAATACTTCAACTTATATGCTCAGGCCATTGTTTTATGCCCTACCCATAGTCATGAACAACAGTCTTGCATCTTTTCTACTTTAAATCACAGATGGGGAAATTTAAGAGGTTTCTCCTCTACAGGAAGCTAACACTTTAAAGCCATGACTACACTTTGAAGAACAACAAATCCCAAGTTAAGTCTTCTGAGAAACTGTGACCACTTTCAGGCTGCAAAACTAACAAAAGACCAAACCGAATTCTACTCCTCATTCAAGAACTATGATAAACTGCCTCATCATGCCACAACACCACAGAAAATCCAATCAGGATGATCATTTGCATTTGTTATACTGCCACAGTTAATCTCCAAGCTCAGCAGCTTTTACAGCTACCTGAAATTCAGTATTTAAAAAAATGTTGATGCAAAAAGGACAATCTGTTTTCCTCTGAATTCAAGCTATTCAGATATGAAAAGTTTACAGCTTTGAAAGCACTCCTGCAATTTCATGCTACAGTGGTTTATGGGCAATATCAGCTTTAAAATCTGATGTGCCCTTTTCTGAGTTCTGCACAGCACAACACCCAAAAGCTTCTCGGTTTCAGGTTTCTTCTGCAAGTACAACAGCTCAGTGGTAAACAGACAGTACTGAATCACAGAATCATTTGGGCTGGAAAAGACCTCTAAGATCACCAAGTCAGGGACTTAAAATTGTTTGAGTATTAAATTAATTTTATATAACTTTTTCAAGTTTTAACAAAGAGAATCCTAGATACATCAACAGCTTTAGCAAGACAAACTAACTTGTAAAATATACACTTTCACTGCCAATATTCTATGTGAAATCAGTGTTTAAAAATACTTTTGTTTCTTGGCGCCATCACCTGGCACTCTGTTGTACAGTTCTGATTCCAAGTACCACTTATCACTGGCACCAGAAGAGATCTGCACCTTAATCCGAGGAGTGAACATCACCTGCCCAAAATAGCAGATTGACAGATTTCAAAGATATACTCACATCACTTGTGGACACTGCTCCTGTATCCACAGAACTCCCTGTACCACGTAGTTTCTAGGAAAAGAAAAAATAAACATTTAAAATCAGAGTTGTTCTTCACCCTTAAGGAACAGCTGTTACCAAGTTCGTTTCAATTCTCCAATCTTTCTAGTCATAAAAAAAAAAAATTAGAATCTATTAGATATTTTTCCTGCTTAATATATTACCATAATATATTGTACTTATTTCCCACACACACTTCATGTCTAGAAGAATGTGCTTGGAACTGGTCTAGTACATCAACATTTTAATTATTTAAGTGTGGATTTATTCAAGACATTTATTTATTTTAGATTTTGCAAACTGTACTCTTGTATTTTTCTGAAGGAAATTCCAACCTTAAGATTCTCCTTCTAGAGGAAAAAAATAAAATTCCTTCTTAATAAGCCCAGTTTATAAAACCATGAAAAATATACCATTAATATATCTACTGAATGTTTCTCGCCTCTCCAGAATCCACTTCTACTACAACACTAAGAGAATGAGTGACAACACTGCGTTTTGAAGGAAAGATGTCCAAAAATGAATACAAAGGAGAATGATTCACCTTTGAAGGACAAGCCAGAAGTTAGCAGTTCAAACAGAGCTAATACCATAAAAACACTGTCCAAATACATCAGAATTTATTCAGTCTCACAACACAGGACTAAAAGTAAAGGCTTTGTACTACAGTAAACTGGAAAAAGGTTTTGATATTCAGTTTCTGCTGCCATGTTACTTTTCTTCCCAGCAAAAAACTCTGATAATCAAAATAGTAGAGGCAAGACAAAAAAACCCCTCATGTCATATTTTCTCAGTGTCCAAAAGAAAAAAACAGTGTTAACCAACAGAAAAGGCAAAAAGCTTTATCATTAATTTACATTTCAAGGACTGGAGTAAAACACTTAAAATACTAAGTTAAAAATTAAGTGCTTCAATAAAGAACATTTAGCTTTAAAAATTACAAAGTAAAATTTCATTTAAAAAAAACAAAACAAAAAATACACCTCTTGTTTCCACATTTATATATTCATATTCTTGAAAAAAGTTTCCAAAGTTACTGTTAAGTTTAAACAAAAGCAGCTTTTTACCTGTGAACTAAGCTGAGTTTTAATCCAGTTGAAATAGTAATTCAAATCACTGCCTTCCATAAGCTCCCTCCCCCAAGCAGCCAGTTTGGCAATAATTCTTGCTGCCTGAAAAAGAATGCAATAAACCAATTTTTCAAACACAGCAATTTCAGAATTCAGTGAGAAGTTCTATAAACTTTAGAAACCAATTTTAGATAAAAGATAGTCAATTACAGAAATCTACCTGTTTTCTGTGTAGGGGACTCTTAATGCCTGGTATCAGCTACCTGTAGCTGATGAAGTTCACAAGGCACCAATAAAGAACTCAGAAGGAGATGGAGGGAAGCTGTCGATGGGCTACTGCTGTGGGACACCACTGAAGTCAGAAATCAGTCAAAAGCAAGACATTTGATGGCCCAACACATGCAGGCTTGATTTAAGCAACTATGGCATGTATGCCAGTACAAATGGTAACATAGTATTCAAGTTTTTTTGTACTTAAACTCAAGGAAGTCATCTTCAAGAAGGGAGAGGTTTCAAGCCCGGAAAAAGAAGAGCAGAAAAGTAAAATGGAAGGTACAATTTAAGAATGAAGTTGGGGAGTAAAAATCTCATCAGGTTAAGAATTTTCATGATGCCTATGCCTTTAAGAATACTTAAACAAGAGTATATTTCTACATCAGACTTTCCAAATTATATTTGAAGTAAATCTACACTGCAGCCTGCAGTTAATTTGCAAAAGCATTTGAGCCAGCTTACATATAATGAGGCAGTGTAACCAAGAAATTACTGAAGCAGGGGTTCATTTGCATGCACACAGTTCCATGATGCAGTGAGGACACTATTCCAGCCACCTTTCCACCTTACTGCATTCCCATGTGCAGCACCACCACACTGATTCTAGAAGGATTACAAGTGTGAGTCTGGAACAATAATCACTACATTAAAATGTGTCAAATTCCCTTCTTAATGCAAGTAAGTCACCCTAAAATATCCCTCCAACTTTAAAACACATGATATTAGCTCTCTAGTCAACTATTCTTTTGAGTTAAAACTGCTATCTGGCCCCTGAATGAGAGACCATTTACGCCTAGCAGAATCTGAGCCTACACAGAGGATGAGTATTTTTATCTGCCTCAGCATATGTAATGATGTGGCATCAAAAATCTTCCAGCGTGCATAGTAAGGAGAAAAATAAAATAAATCCAACAAAAATCACACAATCCTAAAACTTGGGTTTGAAAACATTCATGTGCTTTAAAAAAAACATGCATTGTACTAAAAGGTATAATAAGGCAGTAAACTTAGTGGATCCACTTTAAGTGGATTCACTCCACACAAGATTCTGTGCCTTGTTAAATTATTGGTATATTTTTGCAGTACCTAAAGAAAACAATATGTGAATAACACAAATCTGAGTAGAGAAATGCTGACCATGAAAATTTCTATACCATATGTTTAAAAAACACCATTCCAGGGAGACTAAATAGTTTGCACTACAAGGGTCTAAAAATTATGTTTTACCTGCATATTTGGGCAGTCAGCATTGTCTGACTGCTCAAACTGCAGTTTTGCAGAATGGGTCTTCAGTAGCACTACCACCAAAAAAATCACAAAACAAACCACATTGGCCAATAAAAAACCCCAGCCACCTCCTCCCTCAGCTACCTTAAAAAAACTGATTCACATCCATGCAGTCAACCAGAATAAATAAATAAATCAAGCCTGACATTTTTCTTGAGAACATGCCAGCTCACTGTTCAAGCTGCAGTACAGCCCCAAACACAGTTGCACTGGCCACACCCCAGGGCAAACAGCATGGCTTGCTCGGCCATGGAATCTTGCACCAGTTCTGCCCCCACAGATTAATGCAGACCAGGTAGTGCGTTTCTAGTTTGAGTCTCTGACTGGACTCTACCATACCATTCCAGCACAAATATATGAATTCAGAAAAATTCATAGTTGTGTAGCTTTCTCTTCCTCAAGCCAAAATACAAGTTTCACTGTTGGAAACTGCGGTCTCCACTAGGAATTTACAGTATATACAAACATATTTTTGCCCCACAAGAAAAAAAACCTGCTGAGATGAAATGTCCAGTTCTCACCACTGACAACAGAAGAATATTAAGATTCCAGAAAAGCTACTCCATATACAGGAGGAGCAAACAGTAGTCAAAGCACAGCAGAAACCATACACTGCACACAGCTGCACTGGGTTTGGCTGGGATGAACTTAATTCTCTTCACAGCAGTCCATATGATGCTGTGGTTTAGACAGGTGTCCAAAACAGTGCTGGTAATGTATCAATGTTTTAGCTGCTGCTGAGCAGCACTTGAACAACATCAAGCACTTCTCTGTTTCTCACTCTACACTTCCAGTGAGTCAGCTGATAAACTGAGCATATGAGAAAATAAGGTTCATTGAGGTAAAGATATTTCCTTTGCACAAGATGAGAACTTAAATTCTAATATTTGTACAGCATTGACTGGCAGTTGTGATAAAAGATTTTCAGGTATGTTTTACTGTACTTGTTGTTCTAAAATCCCTGCTTTTCTGAATTTTTAAAACCAGCCCTAATATCCCAGAAATAAACCAATGCCAATTAACAATGTAACTTTGCTTTTTAAAATGTTGTTAGGTGAAGTTTGTATTAAGAATGACTTGTCTAGACTGCAAGAAGAAAACTTTCCAGTCCAGGCAGAAGTTTCATTTCAAACATCAAAATCTCCTGAAGAAAAATAGAACCAGCATTTTTCTCTACCATCTTCACAGACAGGTTCATTTAAAACTTACCATATGCACAGTGAAGAGATCTTGTCGATTCAACATTGGCAGAAAATAGGACCATGCAGTGTTTTTACCACGTTTTGCATAATCAAAGAAGATGCAAACACGCTGATGATTTTCCTGTAAAAATTGAGAGAGAGGAAAAGATGACAGACTTGTAAAAGCATTCGACATAAAGCAGTTATTTGCTCCTCGGTATGTTGGCATAGATTATCGGAGTGTATCTTGGCTTGTAAGAGCCCACGGAAATTTTTCAGTTAGACTGAAAAATGACTTGTGGATACAGCTCATTTCAGCACTCTAACATTAAGATTGGAGATTTGAGGTGGAGGAAACAAACCTTGAAGCCTTAGCTGTATTCTAGTACTGCAACACCTGCTTGAGCAAAAACACATATATTCCTCTGAACATGCAAGTGGAGTAAGGCAAATGAGAAACAAGCTAAATACTGTCATTTTTTTAAGAATGGCACTACTCTTCATCTAACCAATTAGGTTTGATTAAAGTCCATACAAAGTTTTCAATGTACTGCTACTTCCATGCAAGAGCCTGTTGTACAACTTCTTCTACAAGTGAAACCTTAGGGGTGTAAACAAGCCTTTCCATTCCTCTCAATGGGAAATGAGCTCTCTTGATTCAGCAGTTATCTCAGACAACCAGCATATCTATAAGAGGACACTGCCACCAGAAGTCTGTTCTCCAGGGCTCCTACCCTGAGCCATAAGAGACCACAACTACCTGAGCCTGGGCACTGGGCACAGTCTCTTTAAATATTTCCCCTAATAATCACTATGGAAAGCAGCTATTACAGTTCTCTTTACAGCAGGCCAGAGAATAGGCCATACAATCATGAAGGAGGAAGAAAAGCTCTGCTGTTTCCTAATAGTCCAGAATATAGATAGCCAGTCCCAAAAAAACTCACATTTGAATTCTTGCTTTTCCTCATGCATTTCCATATGTTTTCCAGCCAGGCTTCCTGGTGGATTGGAAGCTTTCTTTCTGAAGAGATGTCTCCCCATTGAAATCAAACTACTACCACCAAGTACACAATTCCTATCAAGGAAGGCAAATGAGAAACTCACAGGAGGACAGTATCTCAGTCTCCACTACCCAGACATTTTAATTTTCAAACTCCCCTAGCTAGAAAGGCTTTTCTCCATCAACTCTGCACTCTGTTGTTACCTCTAAGGACAAAGAACCAGCTAGGCAAGCCTCCTTATTGGAACATGATTCATTAAGCACAAGACAACCTGAATGTATCCATGATTCAAACAGTGGCATCTTACTAAGCCTTAGAGCTGCAACCAACCCTTCCTTGAAACTAACAGTCCTTACCTGAAAACACAAGTTTTCTCACTTTTACTCTTCCGATTCTCTTCCCCATCCCCCGCTGCAGATGTGAGTGAGTGGCTGTATGGTGCCTAGCTGCCAGCTGGAGTTGAACCACAACAGTATTGTACCACATGGGCTGCAAATTACTGCCCTGATCACTGACTGGGGAAGCTCAGATGCCACCAGTTATCTGCCAGTTATAACCCTGACAGTGATCCATTCTCTACTTGGCATGCATAAAAAAACACCCAGAAATGTTCTCAAAATTTGTTGTACAAACTATGAAATAAATAAAAGTAAGATCTCAGGAACACAGAGCCTTTGTTGGAGAGTTTTTACTTTGTGAGGGCTTGCTTGATGAGAAATGGCAGTTCAGTCAAATAAATCACTGTTACCATCTGAATGTGCTAAACAGTCTAGCTAAGATCAAAACTTACCAGATCAATGGGGTCAGTTTACAACATAACTAATGAGGAGACAGACAAGTCTGGAAGCAGAAATGCTGAAATAATTTCAATATGCTGTCAGTCAGAAGATTTGTCTGGTTTGAGAAGGTGCAGGATCAAGACAGAAGGGAAGGAGTGAAAAACTCCCCGCAGCCCTGAAATATGTAGTGCTGCACCTACCTAGGAAGCTACTGACTACACTGATGAAAAGAAAATTCTGAAGCTCTCACATCAATAGTTGAATAATTTAGTAGCTGTCATTTCTGAAGAAGCATAATGAAGTTCAGGTGATACTGCTACCTGCATCAACTTGAGTGTAGGTTCTTAAAGACTTCATAAGTAACAGACTGTGCAGTGTGATGAGGTCACTAATGCAAAGAAATTGTTTCAAGAATTTATCAGATGAAGAGAGGAAGAAATGTTTCCTCAAGGATGGCAGTATGTTAACACTCTCCACCTTCAGAAGTAAGCAGAATGGAGATAATCTTATACAGTAAACACCTCACTAATTTCACGTTTGCCAGTGTTCAAAAGAAATCTTTCTTAGAAAGGTCATCAAATCAGTAAGTAGAACTGCTGGAACAATCCTAGACACCCAAGTAAGTTTTTGGTGAGCTCAAAACACAGTTGACATCATTATTACCACTTCACAAGCAAAGCATAGAAAGATAATAGAAGAACCACAGACAGTCATCATCAGACAAAAGCTGGATACTGCTACCTGCAATAGTTTCTAAAACTTCCAGCTGTCAAAAGCAGCTTCAAATATTATTTGTTCATCTCATGAACTGCAGCAAACACACTTTCTCAAGGCAAATTTTACTCAGAGTCAATGGCACCATGACAAGCCATGTCCTTGAACAATTTCTTGCTTAAAATCTTTGAATGTACTGAATTAAGATGAGTCAGACAAAGACTGGAGACTTCATATCCACTACAAGAAAAACGGGGCAAGACTATTTACAAGAGCATGTACTGACACGACAAGGGGGAATGGCTTCAAACTGGGAGTAGGTTTAGTTATTAGGGAAAGATTGTAAGGCACTGGAACAGGTTGCATAGGGAAGCTGGGGATGCCCTATCCCTGGAGGTCGTCAAGAACAGGTTGGATGAGATTTTGAGCAACGTGGTCTAGCTGAAGGTGTCCCTACCCATAGAAAGGAGGCTGGAACCAGATATCTTCAAGGTACCTTTCTAACCCAAACCATTCTATGATTCTATGATACTGTGGGTTCCTGTGTCCAGGCAGTCTGCAGAGACCCTGTCCTAAACTCATAGTCACACCATTATTGGGTAATATGCTGCTTTTTGACGAGAATCTTACACCTTGAAAACATGCCATAAGGCACCACTGGCTGTATGCTCCAACCCCTGAACATGACCAAAACTAAACAGAAGTCCTGTTTCAGCCTTGCAGAGTGATGTCATAGGTTAGGAAACTCTGAGATAATGCCAGGTGGATGCCTTCACACAAGCCTTCTATGCCAGCATCCCTGAATCCCTGAATAATGCAATCACACACAGCACTGCAAAAGTCAGTACAGCCTTTCGGATACGGAAGCAGAATTTCTAAAGTGAAAAAGGCATTCAATTCCAAACAAAAGCAAATATGTAGTGTGCACCAATATCTCTATTCTGCTCTATCACTATAAAGCCTGAATAATTTAAAGCCATTACATTTAACATTAAGAATTCCATACATGCCACTTCTGGGACAGGGTAAGGCCCAAAATACAGCCATGTCATAAAGTCAAGAAAACACATACATCTAACCACTTATGACAGAAACAATAGAGCAAAAGAGAGATTGCTCAAAATTACTTTCTGTGACTACCTAGAACTATTCCATCTGTTCAAAAGTGGGCCAGTGAAAGCATTACCTGTGGGTTATTAATTCCACAGCAGAGGAGATATCATCAGCTATCATCTACTGTAGCTGCAGGCTATGTGCTAATGCCAAACCACATTAGCAAAACAAGACCTATGAACAGTCACAAGTTCTGGAAAAGGGCAAGTGAAATGATGACTTCTCTGGCCACTGATGCACAGAAAGCAAGACCCATTTCTCACAAAGGTAGCCATAATAAACAGAGTTCTCACACACTGAGCCAAAGTTTGTCATCCAATGGGTAAACCAAAACAAGGTATTCTCAACCCAGTGTCCTAATCAAAGAATGATACTGAGGACATGTCTTCTCCTTGACATTTGTGTCATACTTGAAAAAAAGTAAAACTTAATGAGAAAAAGTGACCAAGCTACAGATAAGTAAATTGCTGCCACCACCACTAACTATTATCCTATTAGCTCAGATGTCAGGATACTCACTTAGGGCTCTATTGTGCAGACAGGCACATGAAAGAACACCAGGATCCCCATTTTATACAAACTGTGGAGAGGTTCACGCTTTTCAACTTGCCTGTTGAAATACTGAATACTCACAGCAGGAACTAGAACTCACATGGTTCACCTCCTAGGGAAATACCCTAAACCACCAGCACTAAACACATTTCACTGAAACCTGGGATCACATATATCATAAAACAGGAGAAGAGAAACTACCAAACAGAGATAGTTTATGTGAATACTAGGAAAAAACCTCACATAACTCAACCCATCTTGTTACATCACTCCAAATTCCTTCTCTTAGCCAACTTAAGAGCAAGGAAACATAAAAGCAGGATTATCTGATTAAGTAAAGCCTTTTCTTGAGTTATCCCAATCAGCTCAGCAGTCTGAGACCAAGTTTAATAGCCCACTCTTATAAGGCACTGTTGTCCACAGCTACAAAGAGCTGTATGTTACACTGAATTAAATGTTCCTCATTTATAATTAAACCATGCAGAATTTTAGAACATGTTGTCCCAAACAACCTAACTTATGTTGGAAACCTAAAGCTGCAGAAACTACACCTTCTTGCTGAGGGTAGCCAAATTAACACCTTCAAAGGAAAAGCTTCAACGACTTCATATCCTCCCTATGCCACAGGAAAGGGCTGAGCTCACAAGTCACAGAATTTTAGAATTGTTTAGGTTGGGAAAGACCTTTAAGATCACCAAATCCAACCATTAATCTAACACTGAGAAGTCTGCCACAGCATAAGTCGATATATCAAATGTAAAAGGTATTTAGAATAAAATTCTGCAAATTAAGATCACATAAAATGAAAACACTATGCAACACTAGCTTTAACAACCAAGTTAAAGTTAAACCAAGCCTCAAACATAGTTGAGAACCAACAGACAAGCATAAAAGTTTGTTTTATTTCCAGAATTTGAACATATTACAAGCTAAGTTACCCTTATAACTTTAGGTCTAACATTTAATCTCTGAAGACAGGATCTGAAAATTTAGCAGAATATTTTTAACACAGTATGACAAACACCTGAAAATACATGAATTACACTAAGGAAACATTCAAGCATGCATTTAAAGACTTAAAAACAATACAGATTATTGACCTACTTGCAGCATATCATCAACCATAGTCAGAATGTACTGAACAGTCTGTTCCTTGGAGATATGAGTCATCAAGTTTATAAATGTTTTAGCACACTGGAAAAATAAAAGAGACATTAAAATTAATATTAGCAATTGTCTTTGTTCCTTTTGATAATATAAAACAGGATCTTATTAATTCACAGTTAAGTCTTACATAAGCATTCAGCATCCCAATATCTTATCCAGTTGCAGTTAGAGATGAATACATTTGACATTATCTCACAAAGAAAATTTTCTGTCACATTGGTTGCTACCCTTTACAAATTGTTTTATGGCTTTCAAATTAAATAAGTACTTGCTAGTGAAAGTCACCAACATGCTTGGTTGCAAGTCAGATTAGAAAAGTCTCCCTCAGCACCCTTTTTTTTATGGTAGTGAGACCAAGTAAACTGACAGAACAGCAACTAAGAGTACAAAAAAAGTTTCAGCAATTTGAATGGAGGAAAGAAGTGAACTACTCTGTTCACTCACTATATACCTTGTAGAAAAATCTTTGTTCATCTTTGAAGAATGTTACAACTTCAGCAACAGGCTGAAATAGTTACACTACTTTTTACACTTCCTCCTCCCCCTTCACCAAATTCAGCTAAAACAGAAAGAAACCTGAATGTTTGACTGCTACACTGTAATTATGTAGTGACATAAGGTACACCACATGTTTTTGTTACTATGCAAACTACGATCCATTAGATAACAGTAACACACTACAATTTGGAGAGAAGAGAAATACAAAACCAAAACAAACAGCCTAAAATTCAAGAAGGAAAAATGGCCATAAATGTTTGTGTGTTGAAAGCATCTACTCTTCACCTTCCTCCCTGCCTCTCCCAATCCTCTTGATGTCTGACATTCTGTGCTAGAACCTCAGGCTGAGATTCTACTGATTCAAATATTATTAAAGTGTCTTTGCACATCCTGCCTGGTCTCCATAAGGGCAAAGGGCCAATTCAGTCCTGAATCAGCTCTGTCCAATGCAAAGCTCTCACATCTTACCATGCCTAAAATGACACGAGACACCCATGTCTAACTGAATCCACCTTAGCAGCCAATGGACTTCATGCTGTAACTAAATTATAATTGCTTAGCTAACTAAGCAGCAACCTTACTGGTAGCAGCTGCCACCAATAAACTATAAAGAAAAAAATCTCAAAAAAAAGAAGTGGCTCAAGTACAAGTGTGCATGATTAAGTAAACTAGGATGAGGGAAGACTTGAGCTAGTTTGTCCCACAACAAAGTCAAAGGCAGATGACATTTAACAATTACTTAGTAGGCTGTAAAAATAATGAAGTAACATCCAACCCATATCTAAGGAAAAATAAAAGAATCATGATAGCAAGCTTTATACTTATTCCAGAACATCTTAACTGTATGTATACAGTTAACAACAATAAAATAATAAGAGTAGATATGAAAATTCCCTTCCTCCCCAAAAGAGACTTCATTAAAAGAAAGTTACTTGATTGCCTTCTGTTTGCAACAACTCCTGTTTTTCTTCTGGATTTCTTTTCTGTTCAAATCTTTGAATGAATTCACAGTCTTCACCTGAAATCATCTGACCTCTGAAAAACAAAACATTAAACCGTAAGTAACATGAATAGTAAGTTGTAAATAACTGTACTGGGTTCACATGGCAAGGTTTTGTTACTAGGGGACTGCTTGGGTGGCTCCTATGAGAAGACACCAGAAGTGGCCCCCATGTCAGACAGAGCTAGTTCCAGCTAGCTCCAGGACAGACCCACCACTGACCAAACCTGAGCCACTCAGTAATGACAGCAGCACCTGTGTGATAACATATTTAAGGAGTAAAAACTGCTGTGCAACAGCAGCCATGAGACAGGACTGAGAACATGTGAAAGAAACAACTCTGCTGACTGCCAGATCAGTGCACAAGGAGGGAGAGGAGGTGATCCACATGCCAGAGCACAGATTCCCCTGCAGCCTGTGGTGAAGACCATGGTGAGGCAGCTGTGCCCCTGCAGCCCATGGAGGTCCTAGGTGGAGTAGAGATCCACCTGCAGTCCATGGACGACACCCATGCCAGAGCAGGCAGATGTGCCTTACAGGAAACTGCAGTCCATGCAGGTTTTCTTGCAGGACCAGTGGCCTCAAGGGCCTAGAATAGTACATCTCTGGAAGACTGGAATCTGCAGAAAGGATCCATGCTGGATGAGTTTGTGAATGACCATAATCCATGAGTGGGACACCTCAGGATGGAGCAGGGGAAGAGTGTAAGAAGGAAGGAACAACACAGATTGAGTGTTATGAAATGACCACAGCCTTCATACTCCATTCCCCTACACCACTCAAAGCAAGGAGGCAGAGAAGTTGAAGCCAAGTTGAGCCTGAGAAGAAGGGAGGGGGTAGGAGGTGGTTCTCAGATTTTTTCCTATTTTTCATTAACCTACTCCATTTAATCAGCAATAAATTAATTTAATTTCCCCAAGTAGAGCCTATTTTGCCCATGATAGTAAGTGGTCAGTGATCTCCCTGTCCTCACACCTCAACCCCAGAGCTTTTTGTCATGTTTTTTCCCCTGTTATTTTGAAGGAGCAAGTGTGTCCTATCCTGATGGACACCTAGTGACCCGTCAACGTCAACCCACCATACAAACCTTGTTTCCTTCATCTTGAGCTATCATAGAATCATAAAATGGTTTGGTTTGAAAGCAACCTTGAAAAGCCCAATCCAACCTGGCCTTGAACACTTCCAAGGATAAAGCAGCCACAACTCTCTGGGGCAACCTGTTCCACTGCCTCACCAACCTTACAGTTAAGAATTTCTTCTTAACATCTAACCTAAACCTGCCCTGTTTCAGTTTAAAACCATTGCCCATTGTTCTGTCACTATATGCCTGTACAAAAAGTTTCTCTCCCTCCTTTTCATAAGCCCTGTTAAGGTACTGGAAGGTCTCCCCAAAGCCTTCTCTTCTCCAGGCAAAACAACTCCAACTCTCTCAGCCTGTTTTTGCAGGAGATGTGCTCCAGCCCTCTGACCATCTTGGTGGTCCTGCTCCAACAGGTCTGTGCTTTGTTGTGCTGAGGACCCCAGCGCCGGATGCAGCAATTCAGGCAGGGTCTTGCAAGGGCAGAGTACAGGGGATACAATATCAATCATATCACTTTACCAATGCTGTAGCCCACAAAAAATGTAATGGGCTCCCTCCTGCAAAGGGTCTCATGTAAAAAATTTAAAACTAATGGTGGAAAAATCTCTCAAAAGTCTTCCCTATGCATTGCCTCTGAACAGCATTCTCTAAATAATTTTTAAAATTCCAGAGGTTGAATGACATATCACTGATAAGAACTGAATTACGCAGCTAGCATGTTTTGCCAAAATGATAATACATAACAGGAATAATAGTCTAATCCAACCAAGAAATAAGTGCTGAAAAACAAAATTAATTGTTACTTTAAGTTTGCTGTAAGCACTGAAGAAAACTGTAAGGAGAACAGAGATCATGGTTCCTAATTTATTTTTAGCTTTCTCTAATCACATCTTGAGTTTAAAAACTGATATGCATATGCAAGTTCATCTAAACACACAGCAATGGAGCTTGATACAGTGAACTGTTGTGGACACCTATAAGATAACAGATGTCTACTTAATCTTCTCTTCAACTTAATATTCAAGTGGTTACTGCCATCATTAGTGCTATTTCAGAAAGCTGTAGACTCAGCTGAAGAGTCAGACAGACTTGCAGAACACCAGTGGATTTTTTTTTAAATACAGAACTTCACATCACAAGAAATAAAAAAACTTGTCAAAATAGTACAGTCAGGTACTCTTCAGGTAAGAAAAGCAATTTTAAATCAAGTAGTCCTAAAAATATCCAAGATTTTAATAGGTGACTAGCTTTACTAGGCAATACCAGGAGGGCTTCAGGAAAGAAAATCATGTACAGTCACAGGGGATGAAAGCATCAGACATTCCTGCTTTAGTTATTTCCAAGACTCAACTCCTCTTAATATTTCCACTGAATGAAACGCCTCTTCCACTTTGCAAAGCTATGTAGCATGGACTCTTCACCCATCTTTTCCATATTCAAGGTCAGTTTCCAGATGTTCCATGACTAGAGATTACATTAAAATCATTGTAAACTTTGCAGGAAGTGTTCACTTTTTTTCTTCTCAAGTGGCTCACCTGGATTCTTGAAATAGGAAAGTAAGACCTACAATGAGTTCTTTTTTTTCCTGTTACTTAAATGATTATGTCTTGAGAATGGCCTCATCACAGAGCCATCTTTTATCTATTTACTATTCAAGCGAAGAACATAAGTAGTCCAGTGCCGTGTGTGCTACTCCTGTATTCCAGCTGCTTTGTTACAGATATCCTCATATGTACTGAGGAAAGGCAATCAAGATTTACTAGAAGGAAGATTCCTAAAGCCAGTGGTAGGGTAGTCCTTGCCCAGCTTCTGCAAAAACTTAAATAATTATAGATGAATCATATGTGATTGGCCAATGATGACCATGCTGCTACCATGCCTTTTAGACTGACCTATGTTCTTTCTTGCCTATTAAAGATGGATTTAAATAGTTATGGAAAGAGGTGGACAATTCATCTGCTGAATACTGAATTTAAAGACCCATAACTAGAAGCCTCTTTTGTTTCAAATAATGCTGACCAAGTCAGGGACTCATGGATCATACTGATAAAAAATAACCAGATAAGCTGCTTGTTTATAAGAATATTGCCATTTACAAAACACTTCAAAGATGACCTAAGATGAGCTCTTAATTTTCAGCTTTAATGTTGGAGAAAGCCTCAGCCATGAAGAGATACTTCTTTACAGTCAAGCTATTAGAAGAGGTCTGCCAACTGCAAAGGAAAAAAGCTTTCAAGCTTTTGCTTTTATCCTACATTAGGCCACAGGAAAAAAATAAAAAAATATGTGGGGATTGATATTGCTGTGAGGAAAAAAAAGACATTAAAGTTTATTCTTTATCGCTTTGTTAGTACCATTCAAAAATACATCTTCCAACCCATACAAAACATTACAAGGGATCTGACAGCTTTTTAAACAAGCTGTTAATATTTTATCAAGGAATTCATACATCTGATTAATAGTTTTAGTAATTTCAAATGCATCTATTTCCATTCATCTCATTTTAAAACTGAAATGACTGATTATACAGTAAACTCTTTAAACAGTGGTGGGGGGGGGGGAGTTTAAGAAAAACCAACCAAAAATCATGAGAAAGTGCAGAACAGCCTCAGACAGCTGATACTGAGTCCCATGATCCTATTACACATTTTCCTCACCCCCTCTTCAAAGCAATAGAAATTTCCCAGCACCTTTTAGCAAACAGGCAACCAAAGCCTCCCTCCATCCCTCTCCTAGCAGCCATTTAACTTGTTATTTTCCAGGATGTGTCTACAGTCTTTTGCCAAGATCGAAGTCACTTTGAGCTTCTGTGTCCTGGTTTCAACTGGGATAGTTAATATTCTTCCCAGTAGCTGGTACAGTTCTGTTTTGCAGATCTAGCATGAACCCTTTATTATTTTTTATTATTTTTCTCCTCTTCCTTTTCTGTCCTGTTAAAGTCTCTTTATCTCAACATGTGAATTTCCCCCCTTTTTTTCTCCTCCTGTCTGAATACCTCAGGTTTAGGACAGGAGCCCTGTAAGCACCCTTCAAAGCTCTGTTCCTGGGATACCAAGAGCTGCCTTTGAGAGCACTTGGTAGAGGAGACAAAACTGAAACTCAAGGATTCAGAAAACATGATTTTGCAACACCACCATTTTTAAATCTGCCTCATTGCTCAGTATGACTCAGAAGCTTGTGATTCCTTCTTTTAATTGTGCATTTCCTCCATCAACTCTTGTTCCTTTTTTTGTTGTTGTTGATTGAATGATTTAACAAAAGACACTCTGGAGGTTAGGGTATTTTGTTTGTTTTTTACTTTGTTTTGGGTTTTTAATATAAAAAACTTGACTATACATGCAGCAACTATAAAGCTCATATAAAGCCATCATATCAAGGCATAATTTCTTTTATCCAGGTATCTACAGGACTTTGCATGTACCTAAAGACACTAAATTTATCCAATTGCTCAACAGTTTTAGCACTGCAAAATTCAAACAGTAAAACAGACTGAACGTACTCTACAAGACTCAACCAGATTTGAGGAAAAAAAAAACCTAAACAAAACAGAAGAAAACCCCCCCACATACTACAAATTAGGAAACTTCTATATTTCCTTTAAGACAAGACTGACTTTTAAAGTCTGAGATAGTTAACCTGCTTTAGAAGGTTCTTCCACCCCCAGGAAAATAGAACAGATATTTTAGCATCAGAATTCACAAACATGCATGTGAAGCATTTGAAAACACACAGGAAACTATGTACAAATTAGCCATCAAGTATCTCATCTGATTAAATATACAGTATTGTCAAATGCTGTGTATCTAGAAAACCTACAGTGCAGTAAGGCGCAAGTTAAATGCTGAAACAAGTTCAATTTTCCACAGAACTCATTTACTACCCTAAGAAAGCAAACACAAACCTGCTTCAAGCAAGCCAACACACCCTCCACTGGCATTCTGACACCCTGAGCCAAAAGCTGAAAGCAACCACACAGAGCAAAACAGTGAATGCCTTTTTAACTCAAGGAGGGCACCCACACCTCTGAACTGCAACAAGTCTCAAGATCCAAAGGCAGCAAAGTCCATACAGAACTCATGGCTTCCACAGACAGACCTACACATCACCTTCCACTCCTACAAGCTTTGCTACTTTCTTCTCCCTCAGACACAGACCTCAGCTGCAATCCAACACAAAGAAAGGATAAATTTTAGCGCCAAAAAACAAATTATCTTTTTCCACAGCCTAATTTTGTAAGGAGCAGTGAACACACAAGCAAGCTGGCAATATAGACAATTGTCATATCTAACAGTATACAGAAAAAACATCAAAAGTCAGCAGTTGTGTGTTAGTGTAGTTCAATATTTAGTTTACAGTTACAACCTTCAGAGATGGAATAAACACTATGTCAGTTAATCTTTAGCTTGAACTGACTCTACAAGAAAAGTCAGGCTACTGAAGTCCGACCAGCTACAAGTAAGCCATTTTACTTTTGCACTGAAGAACAGAGAGAGGAAAAAAGAACTTCAGAATGCCCTTCGGTGTGACCCAGAGCCCAGTGCTGCTGCAAGTGATGCAATCTTTAAAGCACCTTTATACAGATACAACTGCCACATGCAGAGGAGAAAAAACACTTCATCAGAATTTCTTGTGAAGTTCTTCAACTTCAACTATCTAAGTACTATCTACAGCATAAATCATGTTTAAGAAGCAAAAATCATGTCACACCTGAATTGATGTATTAACTTAGAGAAAATAAAAATATTTCCTTTAATTTAAAAACATCTGATGAGTTGAAGTAGTCCCTTCACATATATTTATATGCAAGTTTACCACAGTAAGTGCACAGACAATCAAAACAAGGAGCTCAAAAGAAAGAGAACTGTCCTTTCACGCCCCCCATTTTCCTTCTCTACAAACCAGACCAAAACAAACCACTGACCTGCCTCTAACAGGTGCATCAAAGAAAGTACTTTCCACTCATTTAATAATGTGCTTAATTCCAGAAATGAATCAATATAACTGCACTGACTGACTTCCCAAGAAATCCCTTAAAGCTCAGTCTCAAAGACACCATCACATCCAAACCTGTCCATTATAAAACAGGACATGTCCAAATCAATGTATGAGTTTATTTCTTTTGGAAGCACCAAAAGCTCTGCTGATGTTTTTCAATAACTCATTATAAGGAAACTCCTCAGCCAAAGAGTTATCTTCAAGAAGCTCCACAATCCCTCTGGCACCATTTAAGTCAATCCTTGAAGCCAACTTAAGCAGACAGCCAGGCTGTTATCAGTAAATATGAGACACAAAAATTACATTTATTTCAGAGCAATAATAAAGAGGACACACTGTTATTGACACACAAAGGACACCAAGCATCAAAAAGTCTCATTCATCCTCTCATAGGATCACAAACAATAGCCAGATGCCCTACAATAGCCTCCAAAACCTAGCTAATTCCAAGAGAGGAAATAACTAGTTTACTCTTCCTTCATAGATTCCAGAAGAAAACCAAGTCAAATTCTACAGGCAAAATCCAAAAAAGAACCCTGTCTTCTGGTCAAAAGAAGTTATATAAAAATTTGCTGCCAGGTTTACAAACAAAACTCCCTGTTTCATATACTGCACCAGAGAAAGAGAATCCCAAGAATGAATGAAAATGATTAACAGCAGACCACATAGTCAAACAAATAATACTACATAAATCCAACTCCTTGTCAAATAGAACCATCCCCTATACCAACAAAAATAACAGATTTTTCTCACCAGCCCTATAGAAACACCAGAGAAGCAGTGAAAGAATCTCATATTCATTTCAATGACAGTGAACAACTGTACTCCCACTTTCATCCCATGTAACTGCAAACCAGCTGTTCACTGCCACTAGGACAGCAAAGGAACAGCTGTTCAGGTATCCTTGTGAGAGGAATAGCAGATTTGTCTTTACAAACAAGCTGCGGGTCTGCTGGTAGATAAAACTAGCACTGGGAGATAAAAGAAACAATAGGAAGGATTCCACTGATTGATGAATGGAAAAAGATATTTGCTTTTACAAATGAACTTTAGGTTTGCTGATAAATGAAATTAGATATTGAAAGATTAAAGAAACAATGGGGAAGAAAAACCCCTAAATTCCATAAGAATTAAAAATTAAAAGGGAGGGTTATACATTAGAGGGAAATATTCAGTATCAGGTGTATCGGGAAGTCCATACCCCTCAATTACCTCAGCCAATAGGGAAAGAGAGAAGGGAAAATGCAGCCGAGAAATTAGGATAAAAAGGAGGCTGCGTCCTCCAAAAATTTGAGAGACCCCAGGGGAATGCCCCATGGCCTCTCCCTTTATTTGAATAAAGTAAAGGGACTCCTCTGTCTCCTTTTTGGACACAAACCTCTGAAGTTTGCGGATTAATTTTTCTGACACTTGGGACACACCTCCTATCAGACAGATAAAAGGGCACACAGTAACACCAAAAGTCACTTAGATTGTTTGACAAGTGCTTGGGAGATGCCACTGTCAGGTTACCACCCCAACCTTTCTCTTTTGCCTGCAAAGCCACTGAGTACCAAACTCAACTAGGAACTGATCCATCTTAAGAACACCCTAGCAAAAAAAGTTTTCTCAGAAGATCAGTTCCTTTATGCAGATATGCAATCACATAGAAAAGAATAATGGATTCTTGGGAATTCAATTAATTCAATGAATGGAATAAGCAAGTCTGAAATACACAGGACAGGGCAAAGCAGGTAGTCATTAGCAAGATTCCACTGCATTAGCATTTCTCAGCTTACATGAGTACAGTTTTGCAAGGTTATTTAATATATGACATATAAATATGTAACACAGCAATCTGAAAAAACCCTATTTTTTTAAGTGGTATAATGTTGATAATCACAGAGCATCATCAGTATGGTTTGTACCTCTACAATCATGAAGATTTCTGCCACTTTAGTTACAAAGCAATTAATTATAAAGTAATTTGCTATTATAAATAGTAATTCACTCTTTGTCAATATTTCTTATACCTGCCTGTCACCAGGAACAGGCTGCAAGAATGTTTCATTTCACTTCAGAGTACAAGTGAAAGTCTGTTTCTTCTCCCCATTTCCTACCTCACCCATAAAACTTTTCCTCAGCTTGTCTCTACATCCTCTCAGGACAGTACTTCTCTTGCTTCTTCTAGTGCCATCACATCCATGCAAAAGGAAACAATGAGCTTGCCTGGAACAGCAGCAGAGCCCTCCCCAGACTGAATTATTTGTTTCAGCCTATTTCCTGATTTATTTGCTTAAGCTGTCCCCCAGAATTAATGTTCCTTTACCTAAGATATAGCTTCTTTTCCTGGATTACCACTCCAGTCTTGCTAGTACAATTTGTATTCCCACAAAAAGCACTTCAGCAATAGACCATACCATACCTACACTTAAGACAATTATTACTATAAAGTCTTCTTAATTCAGCAGTCATCCAATAAGGCTGAAATTGAGACTGGTGTTTGAATTATCAGTAAAAAAAAACCAGTTTTACCACACATTTGTGCAAACCTATACTATTTGCTATTACAGCATTCAGCTGACACAAGTAGAGTTCCCCTTCTGGTAATAAGTCACAAGAAAATTTTCCACAGCCACTTCCATTTAATGTAGACTTTTTCCAACTTCTTCCATGTAGACAGAACACTCTTCACTGCAACATAATGCTCCACTGTAGCCTAAAATCTCAAGTAGTCTAACACTTAAAATGGGAAAAGAATGTGGAAATTTTTTACTTACTGGAGATATGACTGCCAGTTTACTTTGTTTGCCCGAACTTCAGCAGCTTTGGCAGCAATGATGTTTGTTGGGACAGCAGCATCTACAGCACCTCGGATATCCATCTTCACTGAAAATTAAAGTGTACCTAGAAATGCAAATCAGATTTGAGACCTCTTATTAAACAGCAGAGTATTTGTCCAATATTTTAAAGAAATTAAAAGAAAAATCTGTTTCCAGGTGTCCCATTCCTTGACACTGTACTAGTTAGTTCCTGAAAAAATCCAAGTTTCATAAAGTATTTAAAACGTGCCTTATTGGAAACAAAAATAAGCCATACCTACACACTCAATTGTAGCCAATCAGAAGTTTACTAAAATAAAAGAGACAGACCATTACTAAATAACTCCCAGTCTTGTGAATCCTTAAACAATTAAGTTATTTGAATTAAGGTGGCTCTTCTGCATCATCCAAGCAGCTCTACAGATAAGAGAACCTGTCTCCTTTCCAAATCTCCTTTCCAGAGTTAAAATTCAGTGCATATCCTCCCCACCCCCACACATTAGGACTGATTTACTTCAGGTCTAAGAGTATTTAGACATTAGAAACATGCAAACTACAACTTCAGGGAGGAAAAAAAACCCTTAAGTAGATAAATTAAAACCATGCTACACAGACTTAATGAGAAAATCAAGATCATTAGTGTACAGAAAGCAAACTGAAAAATAAATACGAACAGAAGCACTTTATCAGGATACAGCACATTACCACAGATAGTGACCTTCACCACTTCTTTCCCCTTCCTTTATGGTTTAAATCTCCACCTGACTTTGATGCCAAAACAAGAAGTCTGTTGGCAAAGACTCCAGATCCAGCTAGAGCTGGAATTCCCTACAAGCTGAACTGTACCCAGCCTCTCCACACAGCCTGTTTCTGGACTGTTCTGCCCCCCCCTTACAAACCAAGCAAGAGCAAACTGGCACATTCAGGCCTATTCCTCACAAGCACACCCTACTTTTATGACTGAATGAAAATACAGTTCTAACAAAAGAAAGCAAAAAAATTAGGAACTATCCTGGGCAAACGGAGGAGGACAAATGCCATCCCTTTGAAACCACTTCTATGAGCAGACAGGCACACAGGCGGCACCCCTATGTCCCTCAGTGACCATGGAAGGTTTCCAGGCTCTCTGACCCACCCAGAGCCATTTAAACTGCCCGAGGGCAGAGTCGGTACCAGCGGTTTCAGGAGCTGCAGTTAAGCCGCAGAAGCAGAGAGGCGCCTGGGGCAGACCAGGCACGGCGCTGCGCTCCCTGCATAGCTCACCGGCACGGCCGCCTCCCGAGGGGCCCGGCAGAGCCCAGACCCTGGCGGCAGCAGCGGAGCCCTTCGCACCCCCCCGGGCCCGCCAGAGCCCCCGCGAGCGGCCGTGAGGCGGCACGGCCCGAGCCCGGCAGCCACCGCGCCAGGGCCCGGGGCAGCTCCCACTCACCGCAGGGGCGTGCTGGCGGGGGAGGCCGTGCAGGGCTGGAAGGAAGGAAGCAGGAGGGAATGAAGGAAGGAAGAAGAGTGAGAGGAGGCGGCGGGCGGCCCTGGGCAGCCCGGGCAGCACCGCGCACCCGCCGGCCCCGGCGCTGCCGCCGTCATGTGACGCCGCTCACGTGAGCGCGACGGCGGCCTGCGAGGGACATCCCGCCCCGCTCGCGGCTGTGCGCCATCAGTGGTGTGGCTGCGTAGTTGTGCTGGTGCGATTGTATTCACGTATTTAGAGCACATAAATAGACACGTTTGTATATAGCTACGCGTGTCATAGAGCCATAGGATGATCTGGGTTGGAAGGGACCTTCAAGATCATCTGACTCCAACGCCCTGCCATGGATGCAGCCCAGGGCACGGTTGGCAGTCCGGGCTGAGGGCGCATTGCTGGGTCGTGTTGAGCTTCTTGTCAACCAACAGCCCCAAGTCCTTCTCCTCAGAGCTGCTCTCAATCCATTCTCTGTCCAGCCTGTATTTGTGCCTGGGATTGCCCTGACCCACATGGAAGACCTGTGTATACGTGTATGATCTTACACAGGGGATCCAGTCCCGTAGATCTGGGAATACAGGATGGAGCAGGTGCCCACAGGTGCTCACCTGTGCTGTTTGCAGAAATGACTCAGCTTTTCCAGAGACAGCGCGAGTCTGGCTGGGAAGGAAGCTTGAGACTAAATGCCCAAGTGTTTCAGGAGCTACAGGCTTAAACTTTTATGTTTCTGAGAAGAAAAAAATCTCAGTGCATTCGTTTCCTGAGAGAGATTTTCCAGTCATATCGTGCTGAAGTGCATAGAGATATACCACTCCTGGTCAGAAATTAGCCCGAAAAGTCATTCTGCTAACATATAAGGAGAAAACAAAAATAATCAGGGGTTTTTTTGTGTGAACAGATCAAGACAGCCAATGTAGAGCTGGCTTAGAGCTGGTCTACTGTTAACTTAATTTTTCTAGGGCCTCTGTATTTTCCATTTAGAGGGTACACTGTTCTTTAAATTATGCCTGGCCAGTATCTCAATAGGTGGGGGGAAGTTTAACTCCAGGAGAGTTGTTGTCACTGAGCCACTGATTTATACTTCTTCCATAGCATTTTTCTTTTTAAATGAGTCTTCCTTCATACAAGAAAAAAAAAACCTGTTGGTCTCTTCATAACACAAGCATAAATCCCTGGTACAGTCTAAGTAACAGCGTTTGCATGTCTTTATGCTTCATCAGAAGAAAGCTCCCTAAGCCCTGTGCACGCTCTGTGTCATTTAGTCTGTAATAAATACATCCATTAATGTGAGTCCATGGATTACCAAACACGTGGGACTTGGAGGTTTAATCTAACAAATTTGTGTTCTTGCACATTGCTTACTGACAGTGTTTAGAAATGCTGGCACAGCTCCCGATCTCTAGCATAGAAATCTCCAGACAACGTTTATTTGATCTGATTTTTGCTTCATAGCTGAGAGTTAGAAGTTGGCCTTATTTTAACCAGTTCCTCTTTTAAAAGAGTGTTTGTAACTTCAGTCCTGTGGCATTCAGTATTTCCTGTTTCTGCTCTGTCTGTTTATGGCATGTCTCACTTGCCACTCCTTTTGTGTCTAGCATCGGGCCTCTGGAATAAACATATTCACCTTTTCCACAGTCGTTTCAAATCATGTTACCAATGATGGTATGTATGGCTCTACACATTTTATAAAGAAACAGAAGCCAAAGGTCTTGCAAGATAAACAGAACAAGGCTTGAAGCTTTTAAAATGCAACTTGCTTAATGAGGGCATGTGCTGGTTTTGGCTGGGATCGAATTCATTTTCTTTACAGTGACTAGCATGAGGCTATGTTTTGATTTGTGCTGAAAACTGGGATGTTTTCATTACTGCTGAGCAGGGCTTGCCCAGCACCAAGGCTTCTTCTGCTCCTCCCTCCACCCCACCAGTGAGAAGGCTGGGGGTGCACAAGGAGTCTGGACAAGACACAGCCAGGACCGGTGACCCCAACTGACCAAGGGGATATCCCACACCATATGGCATCATGCTCAGCATCTAGAGCTGGGGGGAGAAGATGAAATGAGGGGAGATATATGGGGTGATGCTGTTTGTCTTCCGAAGTACCTGTTATGCATGATGGAGCCCAGCTTTCCTGGCGATGCCTGAACACCTGCATGCCAAAGGGAAATGGTGAATTAATCCCTTGTTTTGCTTTGCTTGCATGAGCAGCTTTTGCTTTCCCTGTTAAACTGTCTTTACCTCAAACAGTGAGTTTTCTCACTTTTACTCTTCCATTTCTCTCCATTCCATGGGGGAAAGTGAGCGAGCAGCAGCATGGTGCTTGTTTGCCAGTTGGAGTTAAACCACAATAAGGCTTCAGAGGCCTGTACAGTGATCCTACAAGCTACCAGTCAGCACATCAGGCTTTGCCTCCATGAAACTGCCTCAGTTGTCCACAATGATGTTTCTGTCCAATCCCCGAACTGTCCCAGCACTGAAAACACTGATGACTGTGCATTCTCTTACCTAGGCCAAGTATGGTATTCTTCCATTTTCACCCTTCCAAGCTCAGTCCAGTAGTTTAAGTAAACCCTTGGAAGCTGGATCAGCACCTCTTAACGCACATTTCCAGCTACCAGTTTTAAGACACAGAGTTGCTCCTCACCATGTGCCCCTATGTCTAGAGGGGTAATGTCCTGAATTCTTGCTTAGACATGCAAAGCCATTTCTTCTGCCAGTGATCACCTATTTCAAGGAAATCATCCAAAATGCTGTAATCTTCTTTGCCCAGCATATTTCTCCCAGCCCTTTAGCACACTTTTGGCTTAACCCAAGAGTACCACAGTACTCTGTCTGAACCTGAGTACAAGTATGCACGGGATTGTGGTTCTCTCACTTCTAGTTCCTGCTTCCAATATTGTTTCAGTACCTTACGGTAAGCAGAAAATAATAATTCATGGTTTCAGTTTGGTGCCCAATGTGATCTCTTGTTCAGAATATGCATCAGGTCATCAGTGGCCCTTTTTTAATAGCAGACTATTTTTTGCCTAATTCCACCACCTGCAAGAGTTTATCATCATCCATTCAGCCTGGAGTCTGGCTAAAATAAGATGGATTGCTATTTGCAGTCAAAATTTTGATACTACAGCAACATGGTCATTTGTCTGTAGAGAAGAAGTTTTAAAAGGTGTGATTTGGCATTTGACTTCATCATAAATTTCATACTCTGGCTTTAGTTTTCATTTCCCGGGCTGTTTAGAGGCTACAGTAAAAAATATTTCCCTGTAACTTTTCTGTAACCTTGGAGTGAGGCATAGTGGTTGAAAGTATGCATCTGCTGAAATAGCAGAAATGCAAAGAGGGGAGAAATAATTGTAATAGTGATTACTTTTTTTTTTTTTTAAACACAGTTTCCAGGGGGTATTTAAGGAACTATGAGAGTAAGCATGACATCTGTGCCAGTCAAGGTAATAGAATTTCTAGCAGAGGAATCAAAGTAGTGAACCCAATGTGCCATGTTAAAGATTGCAAGCAATAAATTGTTCCTGAATATACCTGTATACAGATATATTTAATTTGCATGTTCTTCTATGCCATGCAGTGGAATAAAGGCAAAACATTAACACAAAGCTACTGTAGCTCTGTAAGGGAAAAGTCGTGTCTCACACCTCTGCAGGGTTCTTCATGCATACAGACAAAGTGTGTAAGGTGTGGTACTCTATCCAACAACTCTCCTAGATTAAGAGGGAGAGTCTGGGCATTGATTCACAACTCTTGAATGAGACACATACAGCAGAGGGTAGGAAGAAATCAGCAGCTTTGATAGTACAGGAGGGTCTTCAACAGAGTGCAAAAAGCATCTGGTTGGAGTCTGTTCTGTTCAGCACACTCAGAAGTGTTTGAGAAAGGACATATACAATAGTGTCATATACAATTATACATATACTACACAACAGTGTAGTGGAAACTGCTGGTGACTGTGTTACTCCTTTGAGAAGTGCACAGTGGAATTGTGGACCACCTTGTCAGAGGGTGGTGGGTAAGCTACCAAGATTCATATGTAGTCTTATCTCCCATTTTCAAATACTTGGGCACGTCTGAAAATTTTCACCAGTGTGAGTCCCATGAGGCACTCTCTGTGTGAAGGAACTTCATTGCATTGCAAGGGAAAGCTTTGAGAAAGGAAAGAATTGCACAGGTTTTACAGGACCCTGTCTTGTGTGCCTGTCACCACTGTGACAGCAAAAGGCATTTCTCCGCAACCAGTACAAACCCATCCTGTGTCATCAGCTTGGAGCATCCCATGGTGCCTTATTTATGCTGGTTGATTCTCTGAATCTTGCTGAAGGTAATGACTGTAAAAGTGCTGTGTACCTCTATTTTGGCAAGCATCTATCCTTTAGGAGTCAGGTGTGCAAAATAATTGTCACTTAGCTAGTTTTGGTCACATCAGTGCTTGTCCATTAACTTCTGGCAATGCAGCTTCACTTGAAGTTGCTATGTTTAGATGATTTTATTGATATGTGAAACAGAGTGAAAAGTGAAAAGCACATCAGCATGCAGGAATAAAAGTCATCCATTTCCTGGATCACAAAGAATAAGAATGCTCAATAGTTTAATACTAGAAAATTAATGCAGATGAGTCATCCTCACACTAAAACTACAGACAGCTGGATCGTGAGAGTGTTTTTCTGTTCTCCTTTCTTTCTTGTAATAAGAACAATGTATTATTGTCTATCACTTATTCTCCAAATTACAGAAGTGTTTTGCACACCTGCCATTTAACCTTTCAGCATTTTGCACATCACCTGGCTCCTGCATGTCTGCACAAGTATTTAACATGTATAGAAAAAAATGCTTTGAAAGTTTATCAAAGCAAAACATGTTTAGAAGGTATAGGAAAGTGAGCACACTTCTCTAATTCACAAAATGATCAAGTAATTTTTTTCTCCTGTCTAATTGTGGAGGGTTGAAGAGGCCTCATTGAAGAGGCCTCCTTGCATGGAAGCAGAAGTGATTTTTCAATATGAGAAGATGTGGAGTACTTCATTAGATGTTTGTCCTAAGGAATTACAGCAAGATTGGTCCATTGTGAACTGGATTTTTACTGCTTCCTCTGTGTTTGTTTTCTCCTCTTATTTTATCTTCATTTTATTGTGTGCATCATGGTGGGAAAACATTATTCTGTAAGTATCCTTTTTAACAAGTAACGGCTGCTTCCTGCAGCCTATATAGACTTATCTGACTTCAAGTCGTAGACCATTTGATAGATAATCACTTGGATCACTTTTCTTTTAAATTAATCAGATTCTGGCCCAAAGGATCTGGCAAAGCTAATATGCCACAGTTGTGCATATGTTATAACAGGCAACCTTCTGATTGCTCCACCACCTCTTTGAAATTAGGTTTTATGAGCTCAGTGAAGGAAGCACACATCACTTATCTGCAATAGAAGTGTTCTTTTTGACAGAAATATAAACTAACATGTTATTGTAATAAATACATTCTCTATTTTTTCCCCCTAGTATAATGGAACAATGCTGTAATGCCTGAAAATTGGAAGTGAAGTGCTATGCAAAAACAGGAACAGAAAGGCCAGTGCTGTACTGTTTGTAGTCTTGACAAATAATGCATCTGGGGTTAAAATAGTATTACTTTAGGGAGTAGGGACACGTGTCTCTGTCTCATGTACATTCCCTTCTCTGTTGAAAGCTGAAGAGTCTCCAGCCACTCTTTGAGCCTACAGCATCTCCTCCTTTCACCATCAGTCTCTGTTGCTTTGTGACAACAGCTTTTGTCTGTACAAGGTCTGTGCACCTGGAAGTGTAGAAGGAGTGCTCTTCTCCTTCATCTTTTCAGAAAAAGGTAAAGTCAGAACAGTAGCTTTTTGGAGGAAAAAGGAAATGCTGAGCTACCCAGTTCTGCTGATGGTAAGCCTGGCTAGAGGACAGAAAAAAAAAAAAAGTTGTTTTCCTAATCGTCGGCAGCAACTCTGACAAAGTCAACTTATTACTGGAGCTTATGCTGTAACAGAGTTTACTGTACAATGACTTCTAGTGCAATTTACCTTGTCAACCCTCATTATTCTTAGTTTTTCTCCTTAACATTTACTGGATTTCTCTGAAAAGAAGACAGAAATGTGACCATGGTAGCTCTTCTCACAAAGAGATGCTGTGTGGGCAGATATGTTATATCTACCTTGTATCTACAATGCTGAATTGTCAAAACTGTGGACTCTTGGTAGAAAAAATTGTTGGGTTAGACATATTTTTTACCTTGAAAAAAAGATGTAAACAATAGCAAGTGAAGGTTGGCAAAAACCTGGCAGCCCTCTATCCAGCTGGGAGAAATAACCTATTAATAATCTACTTGGAGCTATAGTCCTTAATTTGCAAATGTCTCTATCTGGAGACACGGCTGCAGCTCATGTGCTGTTTTCACTGGCACTGCAAGGATTAGCAGCAGGCCATCTGTTCAGCCAATGAGGAAAAACATGTGATTGGCAGGTACCACTGACCTAAGACAGACATCTCCATTTGGTGCTGCCTGCAGAGTGTAACTCTGTGCTGAGTTCCTTCTTTCAAGTCGTAAATGAAATACATTCACTCTGAGGTGATAAAAAGTGTCTCATGGCTGTTACAGCTTGTTTCTCTGGCATGTTCAACCACTCTGTTCTTGTCTTTCTCCTTTGCAATTTACTAAAACCTACAAAGTTGTCAGTCTAATCTCTAAGCTGGCACATACTGAAGGGATGAGACATTGCAGATATCTGAGGGCAGATAATCCTGTTTGTCTCCAGAACTGCGGAGGCTGCAGGAAGAACTGGCAAGCTGCAAGAGGCCTAGACATTAATCCATCAGTGTAAGGACAAGCAATCTTTATGTTGTTCTCATTCAGCCCAATGTCTGGGATTTGGTTTAATTTCATCATTAAATATAAGTGGTGCTTTTCCAAGAAAGATCATTGTAAAATTTGATTCAGGAACAGCCTTTTTATTTCTTGATGTGGAGGCAAGTTGTGCTCTACTTCAGGACTCACAGCTACCATGCAGACAACTGTCAGGCAAAGGAGAACCTCCAAAATGAAGATGAAGCAGATATTAAAGCTGCACAGTGGATTTTCAAGGTAAGAAACAAAATTCAGGATTAGTTATATAAATGTCCTGTAGGAGGAGGTGAAATGGTGTATCTGGAAAAGAGGAGAAAGAAAATATAAATGTAATGAATAACAGCCATAGGCTGTTTATCACCAAGACATCACTATTCATGCAGTTTACCTTTTTCCTGAGCCTCATCCCCTGCCCTCTGTTCCTTAGCATGTTGCAACCACAGTGACAAAGGAGGTGGTGATCCACCTTCCCGCTGTCTGCTTTCAAAAAATATCCACATCCATCTAACAAAAATTATTCATATTTTGTGAAGCTAATCTGTTGTTAAAAGGGTGAGGGGAAACACCTCATCCTTTTATGTGTGAAAACACATTGCTTCATGGTGTTTAGGCACTGAAGAGTTCTGCAGTTTTTACTGACACTATGTCAGATTATTTTTATTGGTAGTTGACAAAAGTTGATATGCCAAAGAAATCAAACTGCATAATACTGAAGTCTACTAGGGAGGTACAGTAAACCCTCTTTAGTGAACCTATGGAGTATTCCTTAATTAAAAACAACAGTCATGTATCTTCTAGATTTTGTCGAAAGCCTGAAAGCTGCCTGAGGGGTGAACTGATATTATTTATTTATTTATGCATGTTCCTATGCAGCACAGCAAGAGAGACAAATGCAATAAACTGTATCTTATTAAAGCTTTGGGACAAAAGTGGTGCACCATTGTGCATGATAGGGGAAGGAATGTGATAGCAAAGTCCTGCACTCCTGGAACCACAAAGGTTGTCTTTTTTCGGACTTAAAGTCAGCATAGAGAGGGACTAAGGCATCCAGTTGAGTTTGTTGTCAGGGTTGGTGAAAGTTAAAACAGGGGAAGAAGCCATTCTCAATTCCACATCTGCCTTACAAATATCCAATTTAAAGCTAGAATTGATCTCTCCATCCCATTTCCTTAGCCAAAGTATAACCATTTCTAAGAGGCCATTTCATTTGAATTATAGGAATGCACTTATCAAAAATCCTAAATGACTTTCATTTCTTTTGCTGAGAGGAGATGCTCAGCCTGGTTTGCTGATATCAGAAAACTGTTTCTGATAATGAACAAAGTACGCTCTGTTCAGAATTTCATGTCATTCTGTCCTGTTTTCTGTCCATTTAGCACATGAGCCTGGGGACTTCTTGACCCTTTTGAAGGCAAAAGGGGTTTTGTCATAGTCCCAATGACTCTTGAAGTTAACCATTGACAGTCATGGTTTCTGAAATCCAGATACTGAGTTCTTCATAACTCATGTCCCCCGTCATTTCTCATTTAGCCATCCTTTAATTAAATGCAGGTGAATTGTTTCCTTCAGCTTGCTGATTGCTTTTGTGGATATCGCCTGAATTTGTAGTTTATTGCTGAGTCTCTGAGAATGTGGTGCACAGGACTGAGTCAGCGACCTCGCAGAGGATAACTTATTATTTCTCTATTCTGCAGAGGATTTGTCTGTAGAGGGACATAAATGTCACTGGAATGATCAGAGCCAGCTACTGTCCACAGTTCCTTTAGCAGCATTGCTGCCAGCTTCCCTTCTCCTGCTTGCTATCTGTTCCATTTACTTTGTTTAGTGCTTTTGTTTCTAAATGCTGCAGCTCTACTGGTGTGGCTCTCATCCCTGGTAGCAGAGACAGCCTGCAGGGACTGCCCAGGAGATGCTCTGTAACCACTTTCTGAGCTCAGCTGAGTTGAAATTGCTCTGATATGGAAGCTCAGGTATGAGGCTACATTCTCTGGGGGAACATCTCTCCAAAACTTCATAAACCATATCAGCAAATGATCCTTCCACATATGCAGTGTAAGCAATGTTACTGGTAGCTAATGAGTCTACAAGGATTGTGTTAGTGATAGGAAGTTAGAAAACTTACCCGTCTAGAAGTGTGTACAGCCCTAAAATAAACTGCAGGCTTTACTTCACAGGGGTGGGAAATGCCTTTCTCTTTTACTGATAGGGAACCACTGCACAGAGGGTTTACATGATTTCCTAGTAGTATTTAGGAAAATAACTTCGGGTTTGTAAGGTTCAAGACTAGTTTGTCACTTACACTTCCAGAATCGAGGAGATCACATTAAAACTTTTTTTTTTTTAAATAACTCCTGGTGACATTGAAATATATGGAAAATTCAGGTTCTTTTGGTAAAATATTTCTATATGTGACACTGGTTGCTATAGAGAGATTATGTTATTAGGCCTGTAATTTGTGTGACTGACAGGGTCCTTGATCAGACTGATTCCACAGTCTTCGTTAATTCCCACGTTCCCTTCCACTTTAGATGAGATTTCGGATTTGATACTTCTCGATGTGACTGGTGGCTGCTTCTGAGAGCAAGTTAGCATCTAATTCAACATGCCAAAGAGTAAAAAAGCCTAAATATCAAATAAACTTTTCAATTTAAAAAAAACACCAACAACAAACCTAAATATCTTAATGGAACACTTGAATTAGGTTTATTTATTCTTGAATGTGCTTTCAAAGAGAAACTGAATTACAAGAGAAATGTTTTTGAAAAGTGGTAGGCAGAGCTTAAAGGCCTTTTAAATTCTCTTCATGACATTTAAATTAACTCAATGAGTTGTTTGTTTCTATCTCCATTTGCATTGCTTAAAAAGCCTTTCTCTCTGGCATGTTTGCATCTTGATTTATAAAAGTGTTAAAAAGGAAAAGTGAATAAACTGCTTTTTACCACTATCAACACAAAGATACAAGGACTTTCTTAACCCAGAGCTAACACAGACACATTTGTGTGTGCTCCCAAGGAGCTTTTTGCAAGTAAACAAAATAAAACACCCCTGAAACATTATGATGCCTTGCATCATATGATGCACTGCATAGGGAGATAGTGCAAGGTTTCAAATATATCACAGTTTCTTTCCCCTATGGACAAAATTTAGCCAAGGTCCTGTTCCACCATCTCATTGCTATCCTTTCCTCAGAAGAGGGTGAGAATGTTCCCCAGAGAGCTGCCACATTTTAGTTCGTGTCCAGGTTACACCTGGATAGAACCTGTTTCACTTCTATAACATAATTGTGGTTTCTAAGCATACAATTTCCAGATTTGGTTGGGTTTACATGAATAATACACCTACAGACAGCAAGGGACTGGGCAAGTGCAGATAGGAAAGCAGTGTGAGGGCTCTGAGAGCATTAAGTGTTCATGGCCCTGACCAGCCTCAGCTGGGGCCTCTATGCTCACCCATGGACCCAGCAGCTCTGTTTAAGTTTAACCCATAGGGTCTGTTCCCTTGAGCTGAGCCTGAAGGAGTGATGGTCTCCAGTCAAGTGACAGCCATGTAGTAGAGCCTCCCATCCGGGGCTGACTTCCTGGCTTGACCTTGCCTGTCACCTGTAAGTGTGGGCTTGCCTGGTGGTTGTGGGACCTGATCGTAAATCTGATCTGAGGAGTTGACTTCCACCTTGCTGTGATACTGTTTTATGATCTGGATCTTTCTTGATTTTGTCTCTATGTTCAGTTTGCCTTACTGAAGTAGTGGGAGTGGGATGTGGGATCCCTTTGCTTCCCGCTCTCCTCCTGTGAGGAGGCAGCCCTGTTCTTGCTAGGGATTGAAGCAGAATCCTTTCCAGCTTCTGCTGACATTTGCCTCACCTCTAAGGGCTTTCTTCCCTCCCCAGGGCATGGAGCAGAGAGATGAAGAAAAGCATAGTGTTAAGTGAGAAGGTATATGCCAAGGAGATGCAGTGAGCAAGTATGAATCCTCCTTAAACAATAACCTGTAGGCTGAGGCACCGTGACACCTGGTTATACCAGCATGGCTTTTCCGCTTGCCAAGTCCTATCCATTTAAATTCTTTGTGGGGAACCAGGCAGAAATGGAAACAGCCTAGAGCATGCTGTCTGAAGAAGCAGCCCCAGGGAAGTATGGCATCCTTTATCCTTGGTGTAGCTGATCTAGCTCTGCAGGAATCCTTTGGGCCTGGAGATGTCCAACATTATTCTATGAACTGCTTGTAATGTGAAAGTCACTCATGACCATGCATAGCTCACCTAAATTATTTGGCAACTGCTGTGAATCATAATTTCTTTGATAAAATAGGAATCCATTCACAAACAATTCCAGAAAGGTCAAAAATCATAAAAGTTATTTGCAAAGCTTTGATGCCAGTTGAATAATTGCACTGCTTTTATCCAAGTACTCCAGTGTCTTCAGCTAGTAAGTGCTGCCAGTCATTAATTGTTGTTACTCTTAACAGTCCCTCTGAAGTCAGATATTGTCTCTATCTTTTGTAAGAGTAGGAAAAGTCCTGGTATTAGTAAATATACTCCCCCTTTTCAGTCAATATAATCCCCACCAAGTATGTTTGCAGTATGTTTTTCATACTTAGGCACAGTAGTACTTGTGTGTCTGAAAGCTTGTGATTGTCAGAGGATGTTGAGAACAAATCAAGAGCACGCTTCTGTTCTTCTGGACAGGTCTTGTACATGGTTAAACAGCTGAAACTTAATTTAACAGTCACATGTAATCTCTTATGTTTGATATGGGCAGGGGATACAAGCTGTATGGCTAGGGATGGAACGCCTTTCAGATGCAGCCAGCATTCTTTGTCTATGCCAAAATAGTTATTCTTACACAGCGGATGTAAAATTTGAGACATGTTTGATGCTCTGTTTTATTCAGGAGCAAGGTTTCAAAGGGAGACAGAATTCTGGGAGAGATATAGGAGTATTATGGGACATTTAGGACAAACAAGTTATGAGCAGCTAGTCATACTGACAACTTCTTCGATGATACAGTATACTGTTTGATAGGGAAAAGAGTGGGTATTTTGCCAAATAGTTATAGACTAAGATAATAAAATAAAATCGTAAGAATTTAATTTTAAAGGTGAGCAAAATTATTTCTAGGACAAGCTGGAGAGCATTATCTCTCTGTGATGTTCTCTGGTGGTTAATTTTGTTTTCTGGACATGTATCCTTTATAGAAATAGTATATCCTGTCCCTGGAGTGCTTTCACTAGTTAAGAAAGGACTACTCCTGCACATTTTTGCTGCCTATCAACCCTTATGAGACGTGCAGTGTCTTGGTTTCACCTGGGATATACTTAATTTTCTTCCAAGTAGCTGGTGCAGAGCTGTGTTTTGGATTCAGTGTTAGACTAACTTTACTAACAAAGTGAAGTTTTAGATGTTGCTAAGCAGTGTTTGCCCTAAGTCAAGGACTTTTCCATTTGCCATGTTCTGTTGATGAGTGGGTGCACAAAAACTGGAAGGGAGCAGAGCCAGGAGAACTGACTGAAACTGGCCAAAGGGATATTCCATACCATAGGGTGTCGTGCCCAGAATATTAACTGGGAACAGTTGGCCAGGAGAGGCAGATTCAGCTCTGTGGATCCTGCTGGGGGCAGTGGAGGAGCACAGTGTGCTGTGAATGAGGCACCCTTCAGCAGACCTAGCCTTGGAAGACATGCCAAGGCAGTGAGCCACTGGCTTGGCTTCTGTCAGTGCATGGGACTCATTTTCACCACTTGCTGGCTACTCCTGCACAGCCTTGCAGACATCTTTCATGTTGGGTTTGGGCTTTTCTTCCCACATTTCCTCCTGGTGTCCATAGTATACTAGTCTTCTCCAGGCAGCCCAAACCATCAAATACAACTTCTTTTAAAATATTATCTTTTAATCTTTAGCATGAAAGTAAAAACATATGAATGTGGCTTAAGCAAGAATTGTTCTATCAGACAGAAAAAGTTGTGGTCTTTTACTGTGGGGGTGTGGGACAGGTTGCCTAGAGAGGTTTTGAAGTCTCTGTCCTCAGAGGACTCTGAACCCTGCTCAGCACAGATCTGGGAAGCCTGAGGAGCAGGAGGCAGAACTAGACAATATGCAGAGATCCCCTTCCAATCTCAGCTATTTTGTGAAACAAAGAGCTCTTCAAAGAGTCTTTCTTTTTAAACTGTTCTATAATTACATGACATAATAATATTTTTAATTCATAAATTCTTTTTTTTTGCTTTTTGCATCCAGAAACATTTTTCACAGTTGGCTGAATGCTGGCTGTACTGCTCAGCATTGTCTATGAGCCAATAATAGCTGCATAGACAGCAATCAGAGGGCATTCTTTTGTAAAAGTTGTCAAAATAATAATGTACTACACATTAATGGGTGGATTACTTGCATATTAATGGTGTGCAAATTTTCTAGACCTCATAGATAATTTGTACGAATTTGCAATAATGTGTTTTTTTAATTTAGTGATTTACATATTTTACTATTGAAATAGTCCTAAAGCTTCCTTTTCACATATGCACCTTTGAAATGGGCAAAGTGCAGATTCCTGGGCTGATTAAGATATTGCTGTCAGATAGATATTTAGATATTTAGATAAGATATTTAATGAATATGAAAACCAAAAGGTAAAGTGCTTTTACACTAGTTCTGGAAATTTTTCAGCAAAACAATCCTAGACTGACCTGAATTACAGAGATTGTTTTTATTAATTTACAATGACCTTCTTTAAGTGGAACAAAATGTCATGCCAATTAATAAATAACCTACTCAGCCTAAATGTAGATCAACTCATTTGAGATATGGGTAGCTTCAGGTTTACAAATACATTAATTTACTATATCCTTTCACCAGCAACAATTAACAATTTAGATAAAGGACACTGGAAAAGCAACATTTCTCTGGAAGACCGTGGAGACCTTCTTAAAAAGGCATCTAGTTTGCGTGTCTGGGAGTCAGAAGGAATTTACCTTTACTCCATGATATACCTCTCACACTCAAACTTGGTGAAAGTAAATGACTTTTGGTAAAATACAAAATTAAAATGATGAACCTTTCTGCTTCACCAGCCCAGCAGAATGCAATTGGTGTTGCTGTGACTTGCAGTTCAGCCTCCATGCCATGATGTGTTAGAGATCACCTGAGCATAGCATTCCCATTGTACTCTGATTTATTTCCAATGCACCTTATTTCTAATTGAAAGACGAATTGGTGTATGGGGTTTTTTCAGCTCATATTTCTCAGGGATTTCTGAGTGCCAGAGGAATCCTGAAGTACCAGATTAGCAAATCTTTCCTGTGACCAGGAGAATGATGTGGGGTGCAGTATCATGGTAATCACAGGGCTGGAACAGCTCTCCTACAAAGACAGGCTGAGAGAGTTTGGGTTGTCCTGCCTGGAGAAATGAGGGTTCCAGAGGGTTCTGGCTGTGAGGGTGGTGAGGTACTGGAACAGGTTGCCTAGAGAGGTGTGAATGCCCCATCCCTGGAAGTGTTCAAGGCCAGGTTGGATGGAGCTCTAAGAAACTTGGTCTAGTGGCAAGTGTCCCTGTTCATAGGGTATGGGAGGCTGGAAATAGATTATTTTTAAGGTCTCTTCCAACCCAACTCATTCTATGATCTAAGATTATCAGAGGCAGTTCTGGGTGAGAGTTTGAAAGTGTCATCTGACATTTGCTGCTAGGGTCAGCCTAAATATCCCTACCTGCTGTTTAAATTCATTACTCCTTGCTGTGTATACCATGAGCATGAGGAGTAATTTACTCCTTCTCCTTGCCTGTTTGTATACAACGCATGCTACCCAAGATGCATTTCTCATGAGTAGTGCAAAGACAAAAATAATGATTTCCACACATGCTTTTTCACAGTAATGTCTTTCCACAAAAATTTCAAAGACTCCATAGGAAAATAAATGTTTATTTCAAGCCTTTTAGTACTTACTCAGTCCTACGTTTGCTGGCCCCTTCTGTGCAATAACAGGACAGTTTTTTACTTCCATTTATTTGCATCTTTTCATAAGGCGTATACAACCGGTCAAAAAAGAAATGAAAAAAGAGATCAGAATCCTATCACAAACACCTTACTTTCAAAGCCCAGCTCCATGTTGCTAGCTGACAGCTAGGTGCATCCTTCTGAGAAGGTCAAAGCCAAAGCCATGCCAAGTCAGGAAATGCAGGGGAGAGACCATCACTCTTCTCCCAGAGACCACACAGGGGATGAAAACACCTTGTTTATGTACAATATAAGTAATTGTATATTTCTTCACAAGCATTAAAATTTAAAAGTGAGACAGGCAGAACATTATTTTTCCATCAGACTCATCCAAAGCATGGGCTGAGGGGTAATACTTGGGAAATGGCAAGGATCTGTGAGCAGGTGAAGCCTGACTTGCAGCAGCCTGTGCCTGCTTTCTGACAGTTCTGGATGTCTCAGAAAGTTTGGCCTTTCCCAAAGCCTCTCCCTGTCCTAATGCGGATTCCAAAACTTTCAGGAAATTAGATGTTGAGGTCTTTAAGCTAACAGATATTTATTCTACCACCATATGTGGTTCGAAGCAGCTCAGGAGGCTAATTGCCTTCAATATTATACATTTAGTGTCAGTCTCAAAATAAATCCAATCTAAAATACCATATCAACTGTAAAAGGTAGGAGCAGGCTAAAATAAATCAGGAGCTGCCCAGTGATCCCTGCCAAGCAGCAGCTCATTGTCTCACAAAATGTCACATCATTTTTTCTGGATCACTGTAGCAAGCACTTAATTACTCTCACAAGAAGGATGGAATTATTTTCAGGAGCCTAGAGATGTCAGGTCTATGCTGAGGAACTCATACAGAAAAAGGGGAAAGGCTCAAATTTGTTTTGTTATTTATTTGGTTCCGGTTGTGAACACAGCTTAATTTCAGGAAGTAGCTGTGATTTTTCCTGTGACATTTTGTGTGATTTACTTTAGGACTAAATAAAGAAGAAAACAGTTCTCACTGTTCTGTTTACTTCACTGCTTCCTTTGAGAATAATCAAGTTAAGAGCAAAAACAGTGGGTCAGGCTTAGACCAAAATAGGATAAATTATTTGTTCTTCAACTGTAAAACAATTTATTATGAGAGACAGGCAGATTATAATATTTTAAAGTATTAATTTTCTTGCATTGCAGTGCTTCATTTTGTAAAATCTATGCTCTTTTATTTTTATTACCAAACCAATTTGTTCAAACACACAGATTCTTATGAGACAGTTGTCTTTGGGGAAGAAAATCTCCTTTAAGGGATTCCTTGCTAATGCTGTAGTTTAGTATCCCAGATGAGCTTTGGCACCCACACCCTTTGTGCCTTTTGGTACTTGGAACTCATGCTCAGATTTGCAGAGGTGCTCAGACTGTGCTGGAGAAGCTGCTGAGTTGCTCCTCTCTGACCCCTTGTCCTGTTTTTTCATTTGCAAATTCTTGCTCCATTTACTGATTTACATTACCCAGAATTCTGCATGGTAATGCACAGGACATGTATAACATTTATATTTGAATATGGGCTCTAAATAAGAGGGTTAAAGGGTATTTCTCAGTTTTCATCCAGATCTTCTGAATGGTTTGGCAAGGAATAGTTTTCCAGTCATAAGACTGACAAAGTGAGTCACAGCCTTTAAAAGCCAAGGACATTTCTTCCAACTAGCATAACCTAATGTTCACTGAAATGTTTGATTCTAATCTTTCTTGCTGCACTGCATTTATTCTGTTCATACACACTCTGTGCAGGTAAATGCATGGGTTTCATTTCAGTACAAGAATAGTGTATTACTGAATTATTTACTTGGAAAATAGTGGCATGCTTTGGTTATAAAATTGTTTCAGACTCACAAAAAAACTATGCTCTCTCATTTATCCCTCTGGGTTCTAAACAGGCAAATTTTAAACAGGTTCTTACCAACCTTTCCAAATCATCAGGAGAAACAAGTTAGAGGTGTTACAGAACAGAGGAAGTTGTAAGGCTATTGCAGACAGGACAATTTCTGTCCCACTTTGTATTTTCTGTGTTTGGTCAGGAGGTATGTTTGAAAGGAACTGCAGAAAGGAGGTTGGAAGAAACATTTTGTCTGCCCAGGAGGAGAACATGGTCTTTCAAAGCAGTAGCATAACGGAGGGAAACAAGCCTCCAATGTGGCCTTGTCAGTGAGTTGATTTGAACAGTGATGCACAAAGATGGGATACAAAAATAGGAATGTCCAAAATTCTTTCCATCTGGAGTGCTGTTCTCCCTCTCTCAGGACAATTCTAGAATCCAGAGCAAAGTGCAGTGCAGAGAAACATGATAGACAGCCCTGGAGTGGCCAGAGGAAAAGCTCAGCCTGCAGAATGAAGGGTCAGTCTCTCTGTATGTCAAAGAGGAGAAATGTGATTTCACAGGAACATATCAAGTGCCTCCCTCAAAAGCTTGGTAACTCTGAGTCAGTTTTTTGTTGGGGTTTTTTGTTGTTGTTTTTATTGGCTAATTTGTTTGGGTTGTGTTTTTTTGGAGTTTTTTGTTGGTTTCTGTATTTCTTTGTCTACTTGAGATCCTCTGTCTTTAACTTGTAACTCGGTATCTGTGGTGTCAAGGGAGACCTGGGAACTGATGCCGTTTGTTATGCTGCTTCAAGCCTAAAGCAAGCACAACATTCAGCCAGTGACTTGGGCTCTCTATAATTACAGTCTCTCTAATCTAGGCAGATCCTCCTATAGGGGCTAAATCACATAAGGCATCTCTGAAATAAATGTTAGTGAGAGATTGTTCAAGGAAACCCCAGGGCTTTCTATTCATTTCCACAGGCATACTCACTTCTACGTAACAGGGATAACCTGACCTCTTTAAGAGAATATTTGTTTGGTACCACTGATAAATCAGTACACTGGGATAGATAACACCTGAAGTCTTCCCTGTCTCAAAATATGTTCACAGTTTCTTCTCACTGTTATTCTTACCAAATCAGCTCCTTTTCCTCTCAGCTCCTTTTCCTCTCAGCTCCTTTTCCTCTCATCATCATTCATATGTCTTTTTAAGATGCTGGATAAATACTCCTGGTCACCAGCTCAATCTAGTTTGCAATGAGTCAAATACAGTTTTGTTTTCATGCAGCACCAGCCTGCAACATTCTCATTGATGCTGACCTTTAACCTCATACTCTTCAGCAGTCTCTCATTGCCTGCTCTTTATTCTTTTGTTCTTCTTTTTCAAAGGAATTATAGTGTATTTCTCCTTTCATCTTCTCCACCACCAGTCCTACAAGTGCATTATATTTTCTCCCATCAGTCTTTTAATATGGCTGCATAATTTTCCAATTGATCCATATTTTATAAAGTCCAAAACCTGATGAAAATTAATGGCAAAAATCACAGTGTCTTCCTCAGAAATCTTGTCAAGGTGGAATGTTACTGTGCAGCCACCTTGTGCAACCAAGCTTTCAGACTCACTTTGAACTACTCAAAGACTCTGAAACCTCGGTCTGTTCGGGGACACTGGTTGCAAATTGCCCTGTTAATCTTCCTGTCTGAATCAGCTCTGGAATGTAACTACAAACTGCTCTGTAAGACCTAAAAATTGCATTCATGGCAGCTTTGATTTCTTCTTTAATTTAACTATATTTATTACCTTGCAAGTAAGAATCCTGTGTAATAATTAGGTTATATGTGACCCAGAATATCAGAGATACTTCTGCAGGTCACGGTTGTATAGGTGCCTCTTGAGTGACAGTGATACTGTGGAGATATTTTTACTTTTTCTATCATGAAAAAAGAGAAATACTGTTCTCCAATCGATCATTTCATTTCCATATGGGCAGAGGAGCCCTAATAGCACGAGGAGGAATAGTGCTTTGGCACTAATCCTTAAATGTTGAGGTTCCCCGTTCAAATTGTAGGTGCACAGTGACACCTTCTGGAAGCTTGTAATGAGCGTCCCTGAGCCACTTCCTCCATCGTCTGGAAACTCACAATGTTTGTATGCAGAAGCAAATCTTTTTCTGATCAACATTTTGACCAGAGACTTCCTACAGGGTCTGTCATGTCGCTGGCACATACACTAACAGAACATGGTCGTGATGGAAGAGATTTTTCTTTTTAAATCAAGCCTGACCTGTAAGGATTTTCAGTTATTCAAAATAATTCAAAGGTTTATGGGGGAAAAAATAGAGGATAGAATTAGAGACATATCCTAACCTCATGGTTTAAAACAAAATGTAGTTGGCATTATATTTTTAATTATTTAATGTCATACATCAAGTGAGAGGATCAGAGAATATTGTGAAGATTCAATTTGCCAAGCTTGACAAATTAAATGAATGACAGAGTTTCTTAGTGCATTTGCACTTCAGCAAAGATTTCATTTTTGTGTGTGTCACATTGCAGTTTCTAATTAGACCTTCTCTGCCCAAGCCACCACATTCCTGTGTAGTCTGTAAATCTGCCAGAAACTCTGCATCACCAAGGATTTTAAGGATGAATTGGGCCACAGAGCCCAAGGGCTGTCCAAGGGCTCACAAACCCCACAGAGCCCGCACCCGTCAGCTGGATTGGGCCAGAATGGGGAGTACAACCATCACTGAGCTGACTCTGATGCTCTGAAACCAGACATTCAGTGCCAAATCAGTATTACTGGAGAACATATCCTTAGCTCTAATATTGAATTCCGTCCCAAATGTTATTTCTCTTTAAGTTTCCTCTGCCTTAGAAGTAATAAAGATGTGATATGTAGAAGTAGAAAAGAAACAGAGTTGTGAGCAGAGATGGCAGAGGCTTCCTGCAGCTTTGGAGCAGGCACTGACTGATATAAATACTGAAGCTAGGGGTTTTGTCAGAACATACATATGGGACTGGACAACCCTGAGAAAATACATCACCCTAGAAAATGACCTTACAGTGATGAAATAATTATCAAAGCACTAAGCAGAGCCACCAACTGCAAAAACTTCCACCTGCACTGAGATCTAAATCATGTCTAACCATTCTGATAATGTTTCAAGCCCTAATGTAATGCAATCACAGGTTTTAGCATCAGATCTTGAAGAAATCTAATCCTCCAGAAAAAAGGCTAAGAGACACCCTGTGACTGCATGAATGACATGACAGTGGGACTTTCACACTTTGGCTTACACAAAAAAATTCTGATTAATTAACACACCACTATCAATGTTGATGAATAATTAATACTAACAGGCATCCCTGCACATAGGACAATTTAGTAAATGCTCTGTGGGACCATACTACTCTTACATGGTCTTACATGTTTGAAGATGCCAGTTTATTCTTCCTCCCATCAATTTTGAACCTATATTTTCTACTTGAAACCAGCTACTGATAGATCCATAAAGAAAAATGGCTTACGCCTGTAAGAAATTGATGTTGAAAAAACACAAATATTTAAAAGTTCAGCAAAGCTGCTTCCCATAATATCACTGGTATTATGTTCACTTCAAAATATAGTTATTTAAATGCATTTTTTATTTTATTTTTCTTTTTACATCTTTAGTTTTTATTAAGGGGTAAGGGAAAGCAAATACTAGAATACTGCTGATACATAAAGAAAATTGAAGTTCAGCTGAAGTCCCTGGAAACTCATTCTCCTTCTGAAAATATCTCCTTTCCCAGAAAAGCCTATCAGTCTTGAAAATGATTTGTAACAAGTGCACTTTAATGTCAATGAAAACAGTAAAAAATGGCTTCTTACTCTCTGTTTGACTTGCTCCCTAATTCACTATGAATCAGCTCCATTCAATGGTCTAGAAACTCTCTTTTTAACAGTTTAAGGGGGCAGGAAACACTGAAATAGACTAGAACACAAAAGCTGCCATAGAAATGTGTATGACCTCTCCTTGGGCAGGGAGCAGAAGTTCAGGTATGAGAACAGCAATCAGCCCTCACAGCTTAAAGGCAAACAGGCCCCAAAAAACTGGTATGTGCATTATGTCACCCATTAACATGTGTCTGCAAGAATGTTGGAATACGATGCTATTAAAATACAGATACATGTTCTGTATTATCTTTCTTATCACCTCTCCTGAACAGTGAGAACAAATTAAAAAGGTTTCAAGTTTCATTAAAAAAATAAAATAAAATAAATAAGAACAATAACAGATTTCTTCATTTCCACAAAATTAGGACAAAACATCTTAACAAATTAGGACAAAATTAGGAAAACATCTTAACTAGACAAGTTTGCAGAAAGAGGGAGGGTGGAGTCTAAGAAACATCCAAAGGGACAATATTAAATAGCAAAGGTACCCTCATATAAAGCCATCCCTTTCTGATTTAGAATTTAAAAAACTACTGCGTGCTGGATAGAATTTCCTCCTAAAAGTTTATCAAGAGCTTATGAGTCTAATGTGAAATATTCAGGAAAGTCAAGTAAAGGGTGGAGATGGGTTTTCTAATGCCTGATATACTGGTAGATAATACCAATATTGAAACCCAATCTCTTGATCTATTATTTACCATGTATGTTACAGAAAAAAGGTGCCACTATATGGGATAATTATATTAAATGCACAGCTCACATGTAAAGTCTCAATTTTCCATAATTTATTACTTGAAACAGAAATAAGTTCAAGGTCAAATACTCCCGAGCCTTGCTAGATTGACATTTTGCTTTCCCTCTGTCCCAGTGAAGTTGAATTAACCTGAACAAAGTAGAGCAGTAGAGGGGACCAAGAGTAAGGTCACAGAGGCACATGCAGAGCAAGCTGCTCTGATGACTGAGGGAATTTTCTTTCATGCATGAGAAATGCATGCTCACATTCCTTTAGAGAGAGAAAGGGTTCCAGTCTGTGTCTCTCAGCTCTCTCAACTCTAAACCCCATTTCATCAAAGTCCAAGCCCTTGTTTATGCAGTTCTGTCTCGTGCAGCTGGGCATCAGCCTGCATCCATCATTCACAGGGAAAGTAGGAGAAGATGACTACGTTAACAATTTTATGAGGACTTTATGCCTCCACACCATTCAGCTGTTTCAGGATGTGGTTGTGTACACGTGCAGTGATGCAGAGGTACCTGCCTACAGACCGAGACAGAGTTGCCTACAAACACCAGTCACTGGAAGATAATTAGCTTAGGTGGCTTTGTTTATCTAACACCATTTATGCTAGGGAGCATAAATACCATATTTTTATACAGTACTACCCACCATCACTATGCATCATGAATTTTGAAAAAAAAAAATGGCCTTCTTTAATAGGATGTTAGCTAGAACCATAGAATGGTCTGGGTTGGAAGGGACTCTAAAGATCACCTCATTCCAAACCCCCTGCTATCATCAGGAACAACAGATCATGACTCTCCTGAGACAAATGGAAAGGATGATGGAACAAGAACATACCTTCCAAAGGGGTTACATTCTGCCAGCATTTTAAACCTGAACTTGATCAAGCATTCCTGCTAAGATTTAGGATGCCACCTGGGACCATAGTCTAGAGAGGTCTTAGGGGAGTCACATTTACTCACCAGTCTGAGAAATGACTGCCTGTCCTGGTAGAGTGACCAAGAGCTGAATTCAGAGGCCAGTGGTATTAAAAGGTATTTTGAGCTTGGTCTCAAGCTACGTAAACAACCACCTCAGTACACTTACTGAGACTTTGTTCCCTTTTCTCTGTCAAGGAGCGAGGCATTGTCATTTAATCCTACTTGTCAAACCTATAATATCCCCATAGGTCTTGTCTGGGCCTTGGCAACTGTAGTCTGGCACAGATTAAACATCAGTTCTATGCTTTCTGCCACAACCAAAATGGTATTATGTTTAAAATGGCAGAGATTTGCAGGAGGGCTCCTTGCCACTGGGCAGGAGGAATATTGAGTGGGGTTGTGGGGTGGGAATCAACCTTTCTATTTTTTGTGCTCTCCTGGGAACATTGTCCAGTTTCTGCCACAGTTCACCTCTCCAAACAGACCTAGGGGAACTCTCTGCTGCTAAGCAACAGCAAGCTCTCCTTCTGTGTAGGAATGGCAGCTTTCCCCGCTGGTTTCAGCTCTAACAAGCACCTTCCCTGGCATCAATGGCACCACAGTCATGTTCTCCCATTGCTGTAGCAGTGCCTTTAGCCTTCAAGGGCAGCACTGTCACTGTGGGAAGGGCTTTCTTCACACTGTGTAGACTTCAGTTGCTCTCTGTCTCTTTGATGTCTGGTTGTAGGCCAGAAATAGGGACAATGTTTTTGGATGGGCTAAACCTTGATGAAATAATGAAACCCCAAACAAAAAACAGGTAGAAATAATTGCTAGAGAAAAGGGAAGCAGAGGAGTGGTTTTTGTCCACTCCTGCTCAGGGCCCGTGCTCCATAAAGGTGGCTCCTTCTCTGCAGGACAATGGCACTCAGCAAGGAAGGGCAAGGTCACGCTGCCTTGACGCCCGCAATCAGAGCAGGCCCGCCGGGCCCCCCGGCCACAGCCACGGCGGCGGGGCAGGTTCAGGACCCTGGACAGTTCCGGGCGTCAATTCCGCTCCCCGCCGCCGCCGCAGCTCCGTCCATCGGCTGCGGTTGGCTTTTCGGTGGGGATTTTTTGGAGGGTGCTCTTTGGGGATAGGTTGTAAGTGGCCAAATTTGTTCCCCTGCTCCTCTGGCACTATGGCCAGCCCCGAACCCCAATGGGCACTGGCTGGGTAGGAGAGCTGTCTCCCGGCCCGCACCTGAAGGACCGACTTAGGAAAGTTAAAAAGACCGAGTGTACATGGGGGAAGGGGGGGGTGCGAGGGCAGCAGGGTGTGGGTTCACGGCTGCGA
>VXBC01007168.1:20593-38677 GCA_013399945.1 Ploceus nigricollis
AAAACTAATGCACTGTTTTATTTAATCCTTCCCCTGGAAATCAGAAAATTTTATAAAATATTCAGTAATTTATAAAATGTAAAATAACAAAAAAACCTTTGCAGCACACACATTAATTTTACTTACTGTCAAAAGAGCCAATCTTCAAATGGTCATGTATATAAAAATTATATTTCATTACATTAGTGTGACAGTTCCATATGTGAAATGGAATAATAAACATATAAGATAGACAAAAAGGTAATATATTTAGAAGATCTCTTTTTTCTTTTAATTTTTAGTAGGACTTATACTAAAATAAAGGATTTACACAGGCCATAATAATGACAAAACTCAAATAAAATAAGTTAGACACATGAAACCTCACAAACCCACCTATCTGCTAAGCTCTGCCCTGAGAAATAATAAAAAGATTGAGTTTATATCATCAGGCTGTGCTGCTATCAGTTAGTATGCTCATTAGAGTGTTGAGAAGGTTTTGAAATGAAAAATTAATTGTGAATAAACCTCTAAAGAAGTTGTAATTTTTAATAAGCATACAAAGTTATCCTAACTATCTGAGCTTTTAAGTAATCAGAGTTGAAGGGAAGAAAACTATTCCCTTCCCCTGTGATTTCCACTAAATGATCTTATGCATGTCAAAGCTTTCTCTTTTCCTCTTCATGTAGAAGATCCACAGGGATGATTTGACTATCTCTTCTTTAACTATCACTTATGTCCCAGCTCTGTTCTCTGCCAGGGACTACTGCCTTTGTTGAGCACAGGTAAAATACCAGCAGGTACCTACAAAGACAGAGAATAAATCTATTCCTATGTACTCACAACTAAGCTGTTTTTTAAGGGGTTGGACCATTCAATCTCTGATTGTTTGGCTTCATAGAAAGGCTGTTAAGAGAAGGTGAAGAATGGTGTGTCTCCTTAGCAAATCTAGAAGATCCCATAGGAATGGTACCTAAGTTTCAAGGCGTGACTTTTATGTCAAGTTTTTAATAAAATAAATCTCTAGAAAGGTCTTTTAATGCCTGAAACTTTACTTCTTTTCCCTGATTAGAGAATGCCCAGCTTCCAAAATGGCACGTGGTTGCATCAGAGACCATTCTGTTTTAGGTTCACTGCCAACTCCTTCAAATCAAGAGCTATGACTCATCTCATTTGCTATTTGTCTTGGAATGCATGTTTCAACAAGAAACCTGACTGGAATTTTGTACGGTTCAATGAAAGACATTTTTCCTTATTTCTACCTCCTTCTTTTGTTAACAAATGTTTCATCTGAGTGAAAATTATGAAAATAATAATTGGCAATAGTGGTACAGTATCTGAATCTATGTTAACAGTCAATATCTAGAGGATAATTTTATTACTTTGAATACATTCCAGATATCTCTAGATATCTCTATGGAAGAGGGACTTAGAGAGGTAGGGGAAGGATGATAGCTTAATTTCTCTTTCAACTGATACAACATATTTTCAAAAAATCTTAAGTTATTCCTCTAATCAGCACATTACCTTCAATTAAAAATACTTACAGTTTTATAAGTTAAAATGGATCTATTTTTCTTATTGTAATTAAATGTGCAATTCTATTAAATTTTATGTTCATATGTAGATTAAGTGATCAATAATTCCACTCATCTGAAATCATAATATTGTTTTACAATCATTACCACAGATGTAATTCTTCTGCTCTGGTTACACTTCCTGACAACAGTAACAACCTTAAAAGGTTTATGTTTTTTTCACTATATGACAGATATCAAAACCTCAGGGCTGATGAGCGCTTCCCAGTTTGCCTCAAAACTAGGTAGTTTAGAGTTGCATGACAGTCTCAGAAATTTACAAGTGGCAGAAGTTAGCGTGAAGAGTCTCAGCAAGTAATAGGTTTAATTGAATATAGTAATTTCTTTAACTGGTGCAGTTATTACCATTGCAAAGTAATTAGTTTCATCAGAGAAATCTGAAAGCTACTAAAAAATTGCAGTGATTGGAGGTGACCCCCAAAGATGTCTTAACAAGCAGGTCAAGCCAGGGCCCACTCTTACTTCTCTATAAAGAGAAGGGGTTTTTATGACACTACATGATATTGTACAGATTACAGGCCAAATGTAGCATGGCACACAGCAATAAAGGGAAAAAAATGAGCTATTTGCCAAGGTCGTACACATGATCTGTGACAACACTATTTACAATACTTGCAAATCTTATTTCTTTCCAACTACCAGACTTGATCTACAGTACATAGGAAAGAAAAGGCTTATGATGAATATTAGAACTTCCTCAATCCTCACTTTCTGTATTTAGTTATATTTATCCAATATTAAACACTGAATTTTTATATCTGAATCCTTGTAGGAAATTCTACAGCCTAATAAGGTGAATTCATTTTTAAACGGAAGTTCTGTTATCACACTTGCAGGTCTGGGATTTGAAATGACAGTGCCATTATTTTTATCAACGTTCTTTATCTGCTGAAGGACGTTTGANGAATTAAATTTTCCTAACTTTCTCCTAACTACTCCTACAGTAATATTTTACTCTAAGTAGTCCTTGTAGTCTCTTTTTACTTAGTCATGTCTTTTGAAATACAGACAAAATAAAAAACTCCCTATTGAATGACAAATTTTTTACATCCTCTGAACTAGCTTACTCTAGTTCAATACTGTTTTTGTTAGCTAGTCTAATGCTTGCAACTTGATCCCAGTTTACTTTGAATAAGTCTTGTTTCTCCTGAATGTTTCTCAATTTGTCCTTGCTCCCTTGACATGGTTTCTACCATAAACTGCCCTGCTCTTTCAAGTCTTCAACCACTGTCATTCATTCACTTTTTTTCACATCCATTCATATGAATGCACTGAATTCATAGCTAGATATCATAGTTTACTTAAAGTTATGGCTTATTCTTTCTTGTCATCAAATTCCTAACTTTATAAAAATCCAACAGTGTCCAAACAAAACAAAAATACACGAAGAAGGTGTCAATGCAGTTTTCAGCTTTGTAGAGAAAATTGGTTCTCAAGTGTGGACTTGAAATTTGATCTTTGTAAGATACAAACAGTTTTGTTCTAGTATCTAGGAAGAACTTAAAAAAACACAGGCAACTTTTTTTCTCTCTATATCATAGAGTTCTATCCATAATCTTTAACTCCTTTTAAAATAATCTAATTTATTCTGAAAAATAAGGTTTTTCACAATGTTCACTACAATAAAAAGTATGGGTTTTCTTTCACCTTCACAGTCTTTGTTTTCTGTGAACATTAGTACAAAAGGTTTTTGGTCTCCAAAACCATTCTAAGAAAAGAACACGTAATGCGATGCTTATTCAAGTACGTTGGTGTGCTGTTGCTTAAAATTAGTAACTCCAAAGTCATCATAAAATCTCTTTGATGTCTGTGCTACAGTAGCACTGCCAGAGGAAAAACAATGTCCTCTGATTTGTAATAGAAGCAAGTGGACTGTGACATTAACATGTGTAACAGCGAGAATTCCTGTACTTTTATGAATAGTGTAAAAAATGAGTACTGGTGTTTTATTCAGTAGTTCACATTACACAAGGGAGACAGTATCATAAATGAATGCTGTTTTCTACCCTTCTCTATGATGCCTATTTCCCCTTGAGCCTTCTCTCTTTCTGAAATAATCCCCTATGTCTGACTTGAAATGTTGTCCATTCAGTCTTGTATGATCTTGTTTAGACATTCTTTTTAGATGGTGGTATTTTTAAGACTAAGCATTACACTTGTCAAAAATGTAAAAATGAGTGTTTCTGAGTAAATTGCAGCTTCTGTGGAAAGGAAAATACATCAATCAAAATTCACTCTTGAAATAAAGGTCTTTATGAGGACTACATGGATCAAGTGTTGTTTTATTCTATTCTGGAATTTCTGGAAAACTGAACTCCAGTTTTGCTGTTGTAATGTTGAGACAGATGTTTTGTGTGAAGAACCCAGATCCTGAACCTCTCACACTGAAGACATTCAAAGCAAAGTCGGGGCTTCAATCTTGTATGTTAGGTCTAAATTCTAAGGAAAAGTACTTGCCAAAAATAGGGAATTAATTTAAAAGAAAAGCCGAGTAAGCCAAAGGGAAATAAAAGCATTACATTAGAACCTGAATTCTGTCTCCACGTGTAGTAAATTATATTTCACATGACAGCTGACATTCTATGTCATTATATGACATATTTTTTGCAAAAGTATTTTGGATATGACCACAGTTAGCTACATTCTTCTTTGGAGAAGATCTGACTTAGGGCATTATGATCTCCTTAATTATCTAAAGATAGGAGAAACTCTCCTTCCAGCTCTTAAAAACTACTTAGTAATGAGAGAACTTGTCATATTGATGTATGCAATATTGTTTTTAAGAATGAAACCAAACCGTGATTTTGGAATGATAAAGCAGACTCAAATTTAATTTACATTAAATTTTATTTTGTTGTGATACACCATAGCTCATATCTGTGCTGCCCTTTGACCCCATGACCATATGATAAAAAAAAATCAATCTGTGCCACTTGAAATTAGCATCTTTCTGTCACTGAAAATGATTTATACTTTTTGGGTTTAGTCTCAAGATCTTAGCATCTGTGGATAAATTCGTTTTTCGTATTTTTTCAGGACTGCCAAAGTGGAGAAATTTCTGCTCTGTGAGATCTTCCTGATACGAATGTGAATATGAATATGCTTTTCACTTCAAATAGTTGTTGATCTGACTTTGTTCTTATTTCATTATTTTATCTGTTAAATTAATATACACATGCAAAAAAACTTAATCTATTTGAAATAACCTACAAAGTCAGTCCCCAGTTGGATAAAAAGAAACAGCACTGGTCTTTGCTTGAAATATCATAATGTTGTATGTTGATGATTTTTGCTTCTTTGGGTTTTTTTGGTGCTTTTTTTCCTTTTCTGGTGTGCAGCACCGTAGGAAGAAATTCTCAGAAATGAAGCATGAAATAGTAGTCTTATTTTGAGAAGAACCTGTATCTTTCAAATATCAAATTGTTCAGATCTTCATTAATTTTTTCAGTCTTAGAATGGCTCTCACCTATTGTTTACATTAAACCTATTTTAAAAAAACATACGAAATGCAGCAACTGGGACTATGTGATAAAATATTTTTATCCTGTTGACAGAATCACAAAATCAACAAGATTGGCAGCCACCCCTTGCGGTCTCTAGTCCAACCCCAGTATTCAAGAGGGGTCCCCTTGGGCTGATTGCTGAGAGAGGTATCCAGTTGAGTATTGAATTTCTCCAAGGATGGAGAATCCACAGTTTCCTCAGCTAATACATTTTGTTTCCTTAAATATCTTCTTGGAGCTGTTCTTAAAAGATAATCACTTTTATATTCATATTATATTCTGCATATAGGTATAGAATTAAAATTTGATCATGTTAAGGAAAATTAAATTATAAAAATAACAGAGATTACAATCTACATTTTATTACCTTTTTCCTCTGGATTAATAGTACATTTAATGAAATATCCCTTTTTATTTTATTCAGACCATTAATTCTTTCTTTTTTCCTTTCTCTTTACTCTTAAATCTCTGTACTACTGAGTTTATGTTTTTGCTTTAAATCCCAGCTTCTCTGTTATTTTCAAAGCTCTCCATAGCAACATGCTACATTGATTTTGATGCTTATCCTTTAGTCTCTGTCTACACAAGCCTTCTTTTAATTCTACATTTTCTTCTTAGTCCAATCCTGTTTGAAACAGCTTCCCACCTAGTCTTCATTGTTCTTGCACTTATTGTTTTAGCATTTACAGAAACCTACTTATTCTGGAAAAAAACTTTGATTATTTTAGTTAGTTTGATTATGTTAGCACAGTCAATGGTTCAGAATAGTATTTGTCAATGTTGTAAATGTCCACCTGAACACTTGAATGAATTTGCATAAGTTAGTCAATGTCATGCTTCTACTTATCATGCACAAGTATTCTTGTTAAATAAAGTAACAAGGGAACATTTTCTAAATTAGTGATTTTACAGAAGGCATGCACTAAATTTCAGAATTATAAATTCTTACATAAAAGACACTTGAATAGTATTGAAATATTTGATGACCTAAAATTGACATATCTTAACATAGAGACTCTGAGGTTAGAAGTTTTTATCCACATGTTACATATAGCAAAGCGGCACACATTAGTTAAATCTACATCTCTAAGTAGGACAGTATCTAGTACTTTTTTGTCTGTGAAGCTGAACAGTGGGAAGGCCATGTCTGCACTGTAGTGAATCTAGTCTTTTGTGTCTTACAGGCCTCAGCAACTTTATGAACATCAGATTTAATGATTGGTTTTGTGTGTTTTTTCAAAGTGTCTGAAACACTGTGAGGCTGCACAGCAGTCCTTGAGAGTAGTATAAAATGAGTAGGTATTGCATTCATGAAGGCATGAAAGGGCACACAAAGTCTTTTTGCAGGACTATGCAGGGTGGTAAAGATTTAAATGAATTTTGACTGATCCATTCAGATTATTCTTAATAGTCCCTAGCATGTGCTTGTGAACATGTAGTTGGCCAAACCTTGCCAAGAACCTTGTTTAAAATTAATGGGGAATTAGAAGACTACTGAAAAAGCTGTTCTTTGAACTTATTCTTCCTATGTTAAAGAAATAAAAAAAATGTGTTGGTAGGCTCATAGGAAATCTGTGGCAGAGCAAAGAACTCTATCTACATTTGCCAAACCTTGGGCAAGAGTCTTAAAAGATGTCTTCCAAATCTTACCTAGTTTGAAGTGTAGGCTCCTGGTTGTATTATGGCCTGGGAAAACCTCAAGTATGAATGACAGACAATTCAAAAATAGTCAGCTTGGGAATCCAAGCAGAAGTGTCTGAAGTTTTCTGTATAGAAGTGTGAACAGAACAGATATTTTGATTCATGGCACAAAGAAAAATCACTCCACATTCATATTATTTCTTTTGTGTACTTGATGTGAAAGATGTGGGCAAAGTAATGGCACTTATCTGGCACGTAAATTCTGTTGGGAAGTTTTGCAAGAGCAGCTGTATTTGCAAATCTTAGGAAAACATGTCAGTCACTCCTGGCAGTGAAATGAGGTCTTAGTATGTTATTGAAAATAAAAGTTTATTTTCAAAGCAAGGAGTTTATCCTTGTTCAAACAGCTCAATGTGTTTATTCTGGTTTGCACACAGCCATCTCACTAGTGTTTTTACCAGTTTTTCACCACACTGCTTTGTGCCTATAGTGTTAGCGCTCAGGAATCACACATAATCACAGGGACATGATTATATGTAGGTGCTTTATTGAAGAGCTCGGGAGCCGGGGTTANAACTGCTGGGTTTGTGGTACAATAAATTGCATGACACTAGATGTTCAATCAGTGTATGTGATGATAGCTCAAAATATGATTTCTGAAGGTGAAATACAGAACTTAACTTACCAGTAAGCTTTTTATAAAACTTGAATATGCCAGAGGTGTTTGGTTTTAATTAGCGAGTTTGGAACTTTTTTGTTTTTACTTTTGGTTTGACAGTATATCAAGCAGTTGGCAAGCGAGAGACAAGAGACTTTCTGACAGACCAGAAAGGAAAGAGAAAAAGTTGAGGTTCAAAGTAAATTGTTGATCTTGTATATGATTCAGATAGTGATAACAGAGCAAGTTTTTTTCTATACAAAAGTTTCTGAATGTTAACTGGTATGTAGTAATGAAAAATGCATAAGAAATTTACTTAGTAGTAAGAGGATTGTTATTATTTATGTGACCATTACAGTACAGAACATGAATGGTTATGTATGCAGGGAATAACACAAACTATAATGCCTTTGACAGATATTAGTAAATAAGTACTATGTTAAGCTCTCATATGATGCTAACATTTCACTTTCTTACTGTGTTGCAATATAGTAGCTGTCTAGTTCCTACAGATATTCTATGAGATTTTCTAAACAGATCATTCTCAAGAATGACATTAATTTTGTGTCAAGTTTCACCTGTTAAAACAAACTTTCAGACAAATAAACAAACAAAGAAAAAAACCACCACCAAACTGGAAGAGTCAATATTACCAGTTCACTTCAAATTACCTGAGCTGTGTTATAACTTATTGCTAACTCCTATTATGAGAATTTATCCCATATTTTGCTTCACGGTTGTGCTCAGCATCTATTCTCAGCTGAAACAGGGTTGCTAATACAGAACATGATTTCATATTGTGGTGATTATTTAAAATCCTGTTCAGATATCACTGTACATCACCATATCTATGGAGTTGTTCCAGGCTATTTATAACTAAAAGTGACTTGCTTCCAGAAACATAGAATATCCAGAAATTACTTTCCACTCTTTTTCTGTTGTTTCTCACAATGTAAGTGGATCAAGGATTAAGGTGGTTTGTGTAACACTATAATGGCAAAAATTATTTTAATATAACCTTCATTATAACAAGGTTCTGATAACTTATTTTCAGTGTTTGATTTTAGAGAGTACAATACAATTAGAATGCGACACCACTTTTCTTTGAATTCTTTACTAACTCTTATTTTGGGCAAGCAGATGCACTGCTGAAACTTGTGAACAGATATTCAGGAGAAAGTCCAACTCTTCATAGAGGGTACATACAACATACTACAAAAGAATCAGGAGAAGGCCCAAGTCCAACAGTCAGATACCATAGTCCTGCTTGTCTTTGTACAAATCACTTGTCTCAGCAGTGCTGTAACAGAAAACTTCTTGCCTTGCCTTGCCCAAAGACTACTTGTTACATTCAGGTGTTTTTTGTTCTTGTTTTGTTGGTTTTTTTTGTTTTTTTTTTCTTGTTTGTTTGTTTGTTTTGGTTTTTTTGTTGTTGTTCTTGGTTTTTTTTGTCTGTGATTTAGCATTCACTACAGACACAAACCATTCCAATTGCTGTATACTGAAAATTTCTGTATACTGAAACCAACATCTGCATTTTCATTTGTTTCTTTGTGAAGGTCCTCACCATCAGGCAGTAGACAGTTACTTGTGTGCTGGGCAGCCTTAAGATCCATGAAGTAAGTAAAGGTGCTGGGATCTTTCACTCACTGAATGCTGCAAGCCACTGCAATGCAACAGGCAGCTGTAGTCAGAAAGCTTTACTGCTTCCTGAAGAAATTTCCATCACGGATTCAGGTTGTAGATTTCTCCTGAAGTCTGATTGACACATAGTTATACACTGCTGCCTTAGTCATCTTTTATATGTGGCTGTGTCTGTTTCTTAGGAAAAATATACAAAGTAGAGAGTAGATGAGTAAGGAAAGCAGAAAGTTTAAGCTTTGGAGGTCTTTCTTGAGGAAGAGAGGAGCAATTTGTTCTGCATTAAGAAAATGTTTGTTAGAAAGGAGAAGAGATACAATAGGAATCTGTCTTTCAGAGGTCCCTGAAGAACGTTCTTAAAGAGAAAAATACCTATGGCAAATATATGCTGCAAAGCTTTAATGCATTATCTGTCTTTTTCCCAAGTTCAGGTGAAGGAGTCCCTTTCTGTGTAGTTAAAGCCTCAGAGACATTGTCCAACATAGCTAATTATAGTAAGAATCTGGAAATTTTTGAGACTTCACTGTCTGTGTCTTAAGCACTTTCTCTTATCCTATGTATAATAATGTATTAACATTAAGAGTGTAATAACAAAGCCTTCACAAGTTGTGTTATGTCAGATGAAGTGCATTCATAAAGAGCACTGTAAAGGCACAAAGCAATGTTAAATCTTGAAAGCAATTAAAAAAAACCCCACAGCATTACAAAACCATGTCTCTTAATAATGATATTTTAGATTTTGAGATATTTAACACAAATTAATGGCTGGTCTTTAAGAGCTTTTAGGGAGCTACAGCTCCTTCCCCTTCTTGCAAGTAATAGTTCCTTAAGAATAAACCATAACATATTTTCAATGTCACCAAATAGTCCTTATGAAACATTTCTTTTGAAATACTTGGCAACCATATCCCAGCATCATCTACTTGATTTCATCCCGTGGATTTTCTATACTACAGTTTAAGCTTCTTCTATTTCAATCTGCTCTGACTGTCACAGTATTTTTTAAGTCTGAGACAGCGATTCGTCATTCTGAAGACTGCTCTGCCTACAGGCATTTCATGTACCTGATCTTGATTCAGAATTACTTATTTAGGCCTGCTCCATTAGCTGTAATTTGACAAGGGGCAGTGGTGGCAGCTGAGCTTTTGACATGTTCTAGCTTCTTTTGGTCTGATATGGCAATGGTGAAAATCAATGAAATACAAAATGAAATATAAAAAAAAATACAAATGGGCGAAACATCTGATTTCAAACTGAGATTAACAAAGTGGATTCATTTTGCTGCTGACAATAATTCTTTGCAGGTTTGGAACAGCTTTTTGATTTTTGAAACAAATCTTTACATTGTGCTTTATGTAAATCTTATGGAGAAATCTGTGATTCTATGTAATTAAGAACCAATACATTTGGCAAATGGCCATATAGAGATACAGGAATTCCCCAAAACAAATAATGTAGGGTATTTTCAGAAGATAATGCAGACCACGGGAAAGCATATCAGTTAGTGCAAACAATGCAGTAATGCATCCAGATTGATATCTGGCTAAGTAAGCAGCAATGTGAAAAGTCAGAGGTTGCTGAAATATCAAGGATTTTGCAGAACAGAAATAAAAGTGTCCAAAAAGATATACTACTGCAGTTGTACACTCTCTAGGAGACTTTTAAAACAACAACAGCTGCAAAGATCAAAGCAACATGTATGGGAACGAACATTCTAGCATTTATGTATAAATTGTTGATGCCTGAACTTCAGTCTGGTGGTTCAGAATAAATGGCTGATGTGTGTGTGGGAGTAATTTCATAGACATTGTGCTAGGCACCAGGGCATTACAGACTGCATGCGATTTCTTGAACCCCAAAATATACCTTCAAAGTAGTCTTTCAAAAGAGCATTATAGAAATATGCAAGAGGAAACTTTAGATTTTTTGCAAACAGAAAAAATACTTTGAGAACCCATATAAATCCATTTTCCTGATTATTCATTTCTCTGTAAATTACTGCTTTCATCCTCTGTACCTTGGGCTATTCCAGTTTTTGTGAATGCGTCCCTCAAATCTCCAAAGCTGGACAGAAGTCCCTTTTGTCAAAGAGTTGTCAGTGACAACATTTTTTTTCACAATGTTTTACCAATGCAAGTGATATATTTCCAGAGGGCATTCCCCAGTTTGTCCCTAGGAAATAACACTGTCCTTTCTCATACAATAGAATAAGATAGAAAAGAATAATTCAGCTTGAAGAGACATAAATTTGTAATCTAATCCAACTGTTCTAGTGCTGGTTTTTGGCAAACTGGGAAGTTTCCACAAGTTCCTGATTGGTGGGAGGCTATTCAGGAACCATCGGAGGCTGGATTGTCTGGAACAATTCTCCCTGGATGAAAAAAAAAAAAACCCAAATACGCCTGCTGTGTGACCCTGTTCCTTGTTCTTCTCCAGAAGTACCTAAAGGTTATTTGTATATCCTGATCAGTCAAGTTGGATGTGTCTGTATAATCACTGTTATTCAGCATATTACAGAAGGATACTTGCCTCACCCTAAGGTATGTGTTGCTGGTCAGAAGGCTTCATTATGCCTTGGATAATTCTCTATGGCTCCCAGACAAGGTGATAAGCATTCTATTCCTTGCACGTAAGTGAAATAGAACAGGTAATTGCTTTGCTATATTAATAATGGAGTTTAAAAATATTATTTTGACTTTTAAATTTTTTATTGTATTTTATTTTGCTTTATTTATTGTGAGAATATCAGTTAACTGCAAACTTAGCTTTTCTGGAGTAACATGAGGTAATGAGGAATAAAATCCTGTATACTCAGTTTCAGCTTTCTCCAAAACAATTAAAGTTTTACTTCCATATTTGTGATTGGTGAAACAGTAGCAACAAAGTCTTTGATAGGCTCAGGCTCATTTCTGAGGTAAGATAAGGTGGCATCCCTAGGATGAAAAGACTTAGAAGGAAAAAACTAGCTATGGAGTAATATTTTTTTCATAGCAAAGCAAATGGGAAATCTGTCCACAGGAGAGAAAAATGAGTTCTGAAAGATATCAAAGCCAATTGCACAGAAATGGATGAGAAGATAGGATGCTCTCATGCTGATTTTTCCTCTGCTTTTTGTACAAATGTTGTACAAATGTTTCCTAATGTTTGTTACTGCAGAGAAGTCCCATGTTGGAGGGCTCTGCCCTGTCAATGGAAATGATCACTACTGCCATCTCTGCTGCTAACGCAGACAGTGCTTTCATTACCTCTCTAAATATACATTCACACGTCAAATCCTGCAACATGTGCAATCTATGCAATGAAACAATCTTGGCAGAGATGAAATTGCATGTTTTTCTTCTGGCATCACTGTAACTAGCCTGAAACTTCATTTATAGTTTGTCCTGACCGCCTCTCAAGCATGGCCCAAGACATTAATGAAAAATGTTTTCCTAACAGACACTTGCCCAGAAGATGACCTTCAACATACTTTAAAGACCCATGTGCTGTCAATTTTGTCAGCTATTGGAAAATTTATGATTTATGGATGGCATAAAAAAAATTAAAAAAAGGAATGGTGATATACTGTAATAGATAGAGTTATGTGTTTCATTTGTAAGAGGGAAACAACTTTTACTACTATAGGGAGTTTAAAAAGCTCAATGGTAAATGCCACAGTGTTTTAATAGGATTCAGTGTCAATGTACACTTCATTCAGTTACTGCAGAGAAGACAGGGACAGGCAAACTGTCAGGGAGACCCTCCCATTGAGTTGTGAGCTTCAGAAAGGACTGCTTTTTGAAGGGTCTGCTTTCTAAACTCTTTCTCACATAGGTGTCTAGTGGTGGTTGGTTCCATGCCAAATCCCAGACTTGGTCAATGGCATGTGTTAAAAGAATTATGTATGTGCAATCAATCCTTTATATCAGTCACCTAAGATTTCAAAGTCTAGCATGTTAATCATCACTGACCAAGAATATGTTGTGGAAAGGAATCTTTCAACCTTGATGTGTAACCTTGAGAGACAACCTTGACCCTACTCAAGGGCACTAATTAGTCACTTTTGTTATTGTCTTACAAATTAGACAGGAAATCATAGGAAGTTTCATGCAAGGAGTAATTTAGGTCCACCTTATCTTCACTTAAAAAGAAACTTCAGGACAAAGTTGCCACACAGGAAAACCGAAGTTTTTTTTTAAAAGATCTGATGCATTATTTTAAAAAAATTACAATGTTTTGAAACCTTAGTTGCATCATTATCTTAGAAAATGAATTACGGCTGTTGTACATTATTTCATAGACTACATCTATAAAAAACCCAGTTTGTCATTGTTGGCCACACACAAAGGCTTAATCAAAATTCATGGTAACATTTGTTTTCTTTTTTCTCACTATTTTGAGAATACCCTGAAAATATATGAAATCAAAAACTGGAACAAATCACTGAGTCAACAATGTAATTAACAAATGTATTTTTATTAAAATTGTCATTAAATGGGTTTATGTTCTAAAGTTAAACCTCTGAATTTCAACCCAGCATTTGGATTCACTGAGACAATTTCCACTTGTGTGAATGCATACCTGTTTACTGCTGCAATATAAACCGCTTTTGTTTCATCACATAAACTGTAAAACAGCTGAGCTTGTGTAGCCATCAGTATGGCTATACTTTGAACCTGCTTAAAGGTAGGAATAGGACAGCTTTTAGATGTTAAAAGCGTTAGGAATCATTATACCTACTTGAGATACAATTTATTCTCCCTATTTTTGTAAAGAGATGACCTGTTACAGGGGATTTACCCTTTTGAGAAGGTCATGGACTATCATCTCTTTTAATTGACCTCTTGTTTCCTTGATCTTAGCGTGAATGGACTGCAAAAGTAATTCCTTTGACACTGCAGAGTCAGGAAAATTTAAGGTCATAATGTAGTTTCCCTGGCTGTTTAATTTTTTTAATCAACATGGATTATCTGATGTTTTGGTTACTGAACTGGTGGGTTATCAACTGAGAATATAATTTTATTAATATGAATTTATAATAGTTCACCAAGTACTTTTATGTTTGTTTTAATGATGAACAATAAAGATAAATGTTTTTGTTTGTTTTTGAATTTCTTTTAGTAAATGAAGCAAGAATGTTAAGGAATATACTTTAATTTTAGAAGGAGTAAAATAATTGCAGTCACTGATTTGATTCCTGGGGACATGCTCAGAAAATAACGATTGTTTTTATTATTACTGCTAATAAGGCAGAAGTACATTTCATACATTTGAAATGAAACAAGGGTCCTGTGGCAACTGTAGAACACAACCCAAGTTTCATTTCAAAGATTATCAGACAGAATACAATGAAATATTACATTCATTTTCCCATTTTACACAGTAGAAATAGGCTAAATGTAGTGACCAAGAGGTAATGGAAAGAAGCTTCACTCCTTCCCAGCTTGGTGATGCCTATAAAGTGACTGAGGATGCACTCAATTCCTTTGTGCAAATCATAGATAAAATTATTAACCAGAACTGGTTGCAGTACCTAGCTATGGGGAAGCTCCCTTGTGACTGAGCTAGCTGTGACACCATTCATCACTGCTCTCTGGGCCAGGACATCCAGTCATTTTTTAACCCAGCAAAGGGTGCACCTGTCCAAGCTGTAAGCAGCCAAAAATTGCACCAGATGGATGCTGTGAGAAACTGTCTAAGGTTTTACTAAGTCTAGATAGAGATAACATCCACAGCCTTTCCCTGGCTGATCCAAAAAAGCAGATCATCTGGTTATAGGACATGAGATTGATCAAGCAGGATCTACCTTCCATAGTTCCATACTGGAAATATGGGAGGTAGATCCATAATTCCATACATGGGCCTAATTCCCTGGTTGTCCTGCACATATCTCATGGTGGCCCTCCAGATGATGTACTCCATGACCTTCTACAGCATCAGGAGACGTCAGGCTGACAAGTCTGTAGTTGCCTGGATCTTCCTTCTGATCCTTTTTACAGATGAGCCTCTGCATTTGCTGGGGTAAATGATTGAAAATAGCTTGACAAGATCCCTCAGTACCCTCAGGTGGATCCCATCCAGTCCTATAGACTTGTGTTTTTTTGAGTGGCAAACACATTTTTTCCCTCCCACATTATGAGGGCTTCGCTTTTCTCCAGTCTTGCTATTAAAGAGAGGAAAAGTAGGCAGTAACTATCTCAGCCTTTTCCCATCCTTTTGTCACTGTGTTACTCTCTGAATCAAATAAAAGATGGGAATTCTTAAACAATAAATTAATAATGGTGACTTTTTTTTAAAGTGTTGGAAAGAGAACATCTGAAGATGGTAAGATTAATTATTCCTGTTATACAAATGATCAAACTGAGGGAGAAGATGTGCTTTATATTTTCCAAGTTTACTCAGGAGGTCACAGGTGATATGTAGACTTTTAGCACTCAAAGCTTAAATTTCAAAAATACACAGGTTTATTTTTAGCTAATGACTGGAGGAAACATAATTAGATTATGAACTCTGGAAATTAAACCAAAACAAAACACCTGTTTTAATAATGTCATCCATACCTATTGCAGGTCTCCTGTACTACACAACTGCTATAAAAATGAAATAGTGCCTGCCTCTGATGCCTAAGGAGGCTACCTGGAACAGAGGCTAGACAGAGTTAAAAGAATAAAGTTAAAAGAATAAAGGTATTTATTAAAAGGCCTTCAAAATATACACCTTGGGCAGTACAAGTGCCCAGCCAAAGCTACATCCACGATGGACACAAGATGGAAGATCAGTCATGAGTTTTCACAATTTTACAAGTTTTGGTCCATTTACATATTGAGTTAATTGTCTAATTACAGCTTCAGGTTATGAAGTCCCATTCTCCCAGTTTGCTCCCCTCAATTTGCTGTTGTTTGTACTTTTTGGGCCTGAAGCTGCAACAGTGTCCTTGGTTCTTGGCTGGAAAAGGATTGTTTTGTCTAACTGGATTGTGAAGACAACTTGCTAAGACTTTATATGAAATTCAGAGTTACATAGTAATGCAGTACAGAATCTGGAAAATATGAAAGCTAAAACTTAAGGCATCACCTCCTGAGATTACATAGTACATGAGCATATGACATATTTCATGAGCAAACATTCAGTTTAGAAATGGAGATGACATGTCAGACTTGTCATGGCATAAGCTAAGCTCAGTGATCCTGAAGGGACCCTTCCAACTCAGCATATTTTATGATTCGACGAGTATTTTTTTTTTTTCTGTGAAGTTGCCATCTCATGTTTTGCTTCCTTGTTAAAAAACAACCCTGTTAGAGAACCAGGTACAAATGATACCATTTTACCACATACCCTGGAACTAGTTCTGTCAAACAGGTTTTCTTCAGCACTGTACCTCTATGTATGTCAAGGAATAGGTACCAACAGAAAGATACCTACAGTGAGCAAAATTTTTCGTTTTCTTCTCTTGCTCCTCACCTAGAATTTACATGTATGTGTTGCATGCAGATTGCTCTTCAGGCTAAATTTATCTTTTTTCTGTAATTAAAGAAGCAGTATGCACTTTCTCCAGGAGATTTCCTTTGTGTTCATTTCTTCTTTAAGTTTTTGTTTATGAAACTGCAATAAAAATACTGAGATTAATTCGACATTTTCCTTGATGCATGAGAAACTTTTTAACCTTTTTTCCAGATTACATCATTTTTATAAAAGTAACACAGAGTTTGCCCTGTTCTCTGTGTTTCAGATTAATGAATCCATGTGGTGATATAATTTCCAATTTGTGTGGGAAAATGCATCCCCTGATTACTCTGATTATGAGAGTGGTTATAAATCCAATCATTTTTCACTTTTGCTTTCTTCTGTAATATCTGTAATTCTTAAGATGTGAACATTGTGACCTGCTTTCTAGGTCTTCAATTTTATTATCAAAATGGTGAATCTTTTCTGAATCACTTGGAAATCTTCCTCAGAAGAAAAGGTAAAGTTTTTCACAAAGCAGACTCCTTTTCAGGGTTTTTTTTTCCTACAGTTTTCCGGTTACATTTTTTCTGTTATCAAGAGTAAAGTATTAATAATTGATAATGACTTGTGTCATATATGTGTACTGGGGAAAATTTCAAGACTGATAGATTCTAAGGGAAGAACAAAGAGTCATCCTGATCTAGTCTAACCTTATGTAAAACATAAACCATGGAAGAGTAAGCCTTGCTTACTCTTCACAACACAAATTTCTTCCTGTCTGTGCTCCAGGAAGACTCTTTTTTTAAAGATTCAAATGTGAGAAAAGAGGAACGTGCTTTTGTATTTAGTTTCAAATTTCAAGATTAAATATAAGTTACTGATGCAACTCTAGGTAAACTTTCATTATTCAGATTTAAGGGCAGAGGTATAAATGACCTTCATCTATGCTGACGTCCAATAAAGTACAAAGAAAAGATCAGCAATTGTTACATTAGGAATAAGAAGTTTCTTTTCTGCTTTCTGTGATTTGTCCTTCTGTTATTTTATTTTAATCCAGTTAAGTTGTGCCGTTAAAAAGCTCTAGATGTCTTTGTCAAGGTTATGACAATACATCTGAAGGTATTATCTAAACTTTCCAGATTGTTTAGAAATAAAAAGGGCATGAGATGTGTTAAACTAAATCATATAACTGGATATATGTTTCCTTCTACAATAGATCATCAGCATTGCATAATTTTACATTTCATTAGACCGACTATATGCTGTGAATATTAAGGTAATTTTTCTTTTCCAATTTATGTTCAACACTGACACTTTATTGAATTCTGGAATTTCCCAGAAACCTAGAATTCTTCAAGTGAGAGCCTACAAGTTTGAAGTAGCATTTACCCCTTCAGTGAATATTGTTAGATATGATCTGTTCCATGAGAATGCATTTATATTTTTTAACTTAAACTTTACACCTTTTCTGTCCTACTTAAGTTTAAAAAAATTTCATTATTGAGGTGCCTTAAGTATCGCTAATGGCTTCTCTTCATAAGTTAACCAGAAAAAAAGGCTGAAACTAGAACAATACTGAGTATAGACTATATAAGCATTTCCACATTGCATTTTTGTTAGAGGATTTTTCTTGTTTTGA
>VXBC01007171.1:6174-16426 GCA_013399945.1 Ploceus nigricollis
TTATCCACCGAGTGGTCCATCTGTCAAATCTATGTCTGCAGTTTAGAGACAAGGATTTTGTGTGGGACAGTGTCAAATGCTTTGCACAAGACCAGGTAGATGACAGTAGCTGCTCTTCCCTCATCCACCACTGCTGTAACTCCATTGTAGAAGGCCACCAAATTTGTCAGGTAGGGCATACCTATAGAAGCTTTTCTTGTTGCCCTTGATGTCCCTGGCCAGTTTTAATTCTCTCAGGGCTTTTGCTCTCCTAACCTGATCCCTGGCTGCTTGGACAATCTGTCTCCCTCTCAGGCTACCTGTCCCTTCTACCCTCTGTAGGCTTCCTTTTTGTGTTTGAGTTTGTCCAGGAGCTCCTTGTTCATCCATACAGGTGTCTTCTGGCAATTTTGCCTGACTTCCTCTTTATTGGGATGCATCCCTCCTGAGCTTGGAGGAAAGTATATTTATAGTATAAGTAAAAGTATATTTAAAGTCCAAAAAGTGATGTATTTGTTTTTGTATACTCTGTGTGAATACATACTAATTTAGTGGTTTATAAGAAAAACCATTAACAAAAACCATTTATCAAAAACTTTTCAGAACACCTGCAACAGGCAAGAATTCCATCTGGATCACAAGAAAAAGTTTCAGTTCCTGATTCTGGACCAGAAATGGCTGAATCTCAGGTGGCTGTGGCTCCTGTGGTAACATCAAAATTGTCTGTTAAAGCACCCGAGTTTTATCCATCAGGATATAACCAGAACTTTGCAGTGAGTGTTAGTCTTTTCTTAGTATATGCCAATTCAGTTTAACAACGTTCCTTGTGCTCTTGTGTATCAGATAACTTGAATGCTGCATTTGCTGAAGAGATTTCAAAAATTTGGATGATAACCTCCAGAGACACAGTCAGAATGTTGTGATAAGTGAATGTTATACTTTTAGACCCTTTAGTATTTTGCTTGAAGTTTGCTCCAGATAACTACATTCCTTATTGATTACACCCAACATCAGCGTAAGCTTTTTTCACAACTACCTCTGTTATAGTTACATCTGCACTGCATTTTCATTAAAAACTTAGCTGATTTTTATTCAGATTGCATGGGTTTTTGAAGCAAGTGTGGGAGAAAACTTGAACTTTAGCTTTTCTAAGCATAGCCTTTACCTTTCCTAAATTTACTATGCCATGGGTATGATTTGCCATGACTGCCTAACTTTATGTACCATCATGTGTCTTTTAATTCCTTCAGGGATATTGTATCACCAGAGGGCAAAAAAGTAGGTTTGGGCTCATTCCTAGCAGCATACCTAATATGAAATATATTTGCAGCCAGGCTAAGGGTAATCTCCGATCCATATTGTACATTCACCACATAATAAAAGTTGGTACTTCTTATTTTCTACTCTCCATGTCTTCCATATTGTTGCTACAGTAATTCTACTCTAGGGAAGATCTATGTGAATTCTTTGCATATCTTTTTGTTATGCAGGCAGATAAACTGGTACTGGTATAAGTAGGTGGGAACTATTGCTTTTACAAATGCAATCAAATTATAATAAAAAATTATACTGAAACAAATACATTTTGAATAACTTAGGGAAAAATACTTGATTTGAATGCTAAACATGGTGGTTTGGAATTTTGAAGGGTTTTTTCTCACCAGTAAAATCAATGTTATCTGGATGTTACCAGCTTTGCCAGCTTACTGAATAAAATCACTGTCCTGAATAATAAAAGCCCATAATCATATACAACCATTGACAAATGCCAGTACAAACATGCTTCTGTGAATGGATAATCTAGGAGGAAAAAATACTACGTTGCCCCAGTACATGTTACATGGTTTCTATGAATAAATAAAAAATGCCATTTGGCATGGCATGAGTGTTCATATGTATAATTACAAAGTTTTGAGTCCAGCGATGTTGCTTTTCAGCTGTTTTGCAAAAACACNTGAGAAAATTCAGTTTTTCTTACAAGTAATACTTAGCTTTCATTTATAATTTTCCCTTAAATTTTTAGATCTGAAAATTCATGTTGTTTTTTGCTATTTATTAGACATTTATTGTTTTAGAAATAATGTGTTGGTTGATTCCTTGTTTGATTGTACATTACTGTAATTACTATGTGTGTCCATATAACATTTGATTGTTAGATTATTTAATCTCCAGTTAGTTCTGATAGTCAAAATTATCAGCTACCTGTGAAGATACTTTAAGGGCTACAGCATCCAAGGCATACTAGATTTTTCAGAAAAACTTTACCAGGACTTTGGGGAGGGAAGATCTCTGTGGGATTCTGTCGCTGTCAAGACGGTCATAACAGACTGAGGAACACACTGTATTTAGGAAGGCTTCTCTCTATTTCACAGCATGCTGTCTTTTTATAGTCTTTCACAAAGTTTATACTTAGACATTGGTCAAAATAAATCAATACGACATTCATTGGAGCAAAGCAACCTGCCCCTCATTTATCTCTCTTTCTCTCCCTCGTTTCCATGCTGACGGCCTTGGTAAGGCTCCTTTCAGGAGCAAAGGCAATTCTTATCAGCTTTTCTTCTTTCACTAACCCACTCTGACTCACAGGCCAGCTGTGAGCCCCTTCCACAGGATTCTGTTTGCATACAGCTGTCCATCCCATTGGAAGTTGTGGATATCTGCAGTAGAACTGGTGACTAGATTTAGGTTTGGATTGCCAGTAGGAAATATCGGACTTGTTCTCTGACATGGATATATGAGAATAATATGACTTACTCTATCAGAAGGGCATAATGATCTCAATTAATAGTTTTATGAGTGATGTTTGTATTATCTTAGGTGGAATTTCCCCTCCACCTCCTTTTTCTTTTCTTCAACTAATTTCCAAAAGGAGGTTAAGCAGCCTCACTAGTGGGGTTTATACTTTTAGTCAAACATTAAGGTGCCAATTAAATCACCTATTCACGTCTTATGAGGTTTGTACCTGTAACAGTCTTTATACCTAATTTTGCATTAACTATTGTATACTTGCTGAGTAAGTATAATCTGAAGATAAAAACCCAAAACTTAGTTGATACAGTACGTGGTTCTATCTCCTTTGTTAAAGCTTAAAATCTGCCAGTGAGAAACATGAGGGGTTTATGTCTAGAAGTTACTGGACTAAAATCTAATTAGGTTTTAAGTATTGAGTGCTCCTAATTTAACAATATACAACACATAATAAAGTTTGAATTTTTTTCTCTCCCATTTGTTCTGTTCCCTGGCATAATTACTAAAACCTAGACTGCCTTTGAAGTTGCATAATTAGTAGAGGTAGATGAATCTGGGGCTGAGTTTAGCCTCTGTGGTTAGTCTTTTCATTACAAAATGGGAAGAGGAGTATGAATACGAGGACACCAGTATACCAAATGGGATTGGAGTCCCTTGCAGAACAAGGATGTTTCCTCCAAGAGTGAATTTTTATCAGGTGAGGATGAGAGGAATATGCCTTCCTCTCTACTAAATGAGGATCTCATAACAACCTGATGGCTTTCAGAAAGAGCAGCTTCTTTTACTAGCTACAGCAGCTGCATCCCCTGCAACTTGGCTGGAGAGTTTTCAAACAGGTTGTTTGAAGAGATACTAGTTGTGCTGTATGTGACTAAGCTGCAGTTGTTGCACAAATAATGTCATAGTTTTGTGGACCAAAATAGTTAGTTGTACAAAACTTTTACTGAGCTATTTGAAATTGCCTAGTAAAATTTGATTTCCTTTAGAGAAATAGAATATTTAACAAGTTAGATGTGTGTTAGCTTTTATTCTTTGGCTTCATAAGCTCTAAACCATTAGAATCATAGAATAATTTCGGTTGGAAAAGACCTCTGAAGTTCCTCTGGTCTGATCCCAACTCAGAGCAAAATCAACTTGGATCAGGTTGTTGAAGGCTTTATCCTTATGAGTAATGATTTGCCACCATTTCCTTAAATCCATATTTTTTTCCTATTTCTGCTGGGCCACATTAACTTTGTCTTCAGTATTATTCACTGGGCAAATATTCTACTTAATTAAACATCATATGAAACCTTTCTAGTTTTTCTTCTGTTATATTGATGTGTCCCTCATTAGCTTAAGTTTTATACTCTTACAACACAGGTCTTTAAAGAATTTTGGAAAATCTGAATTTTTCCCCACACATTCTTTACAGGTTGTGAAATTAATGCCAATACTTGATTTTCAGCAATGTGTGTCTGTCTTTCTCCACAGTTCGTATCCAGAGCTTTTATCTTTCACAGATCCATGTTGCTTTGCAGTAGAGAAGAGAATGAGGCATTTTGAAGACAGAAAGTAAAGGATATTCCCTCATTAAGGGAGGGATGGTGGGGAGAGGGAGAACGTAGTTATAAACCTTATCAGTGTATTTATGTCCACTAAGTAAAGAAAAAGCAGTTATCATTTTTAGCTTGATTTTTCATTACAGTAGATATATTTAAATCTTTTTCACATTAAATAGTAGATCAGTTGAGAATTCTGGTATCTTGTATGTTACCCTTATGTCTTGAATCACTAATTGTCAGCTCTTTAGCAGTTCTCTCTTCAGGTTCCTGCTTGCTCTTCTGAGATTTCATGAGATACTTTTCACAATCTTTTGTATAGTATGAAAAGGTGAATTATTGGTACTGTGTTATTACTAGTTACATCACAAAGTATGTTGCTTCCTATGCTATTCCTCTCACATACTAGCATTGTAATTATCCAGGACAGCATTGACTTTAGAGACTTACATACATTCATTTTTGAATGGACAAAATTAGTGGGTTGCCCCTGGTTGAATGACAGGCACCCACCAAAGCCTCTCTCTCCCTCCCCTCCGCAGCTGGACAGGGGAGAGAAAATGTAACAAATGTTCATGAGTTGAGGAAAGGACCAGGAGGAGATCACTCACCAAATACTGTCCATGAGCAAAACAGGCTTGAATTAGAGATATTAATTGAATTTATTACTAACAAATCAGAGCAGAATAATGAGAAGTAAAATAAGACCTTAAAAACACCTTCCCTCCCTTTCCCAGCTCTACCTTCTCCACCCCCATTGGCACAGGGAGACTGGAATGGGGGTTATGGTCAGTTCATCGCCCCATGTTCCTGCCACTGCTCTGGGAGAGGAGTCAGTCTTTCCCTTGCTCCAGCATGGAGTCCCTCCCATGGGAGACAGTTCTCCATTAACTTCTCCAGTGTGAGCCCACCCATAGGCAACAGCTCTCCCCAGACTGCTCCACCGTGGGTCACTCTTACACAGGGTCAGTCCTTCAGGCACAGCCTGCTCCAGTGTGGGTGCCCCACAGGGTCACAAGTCCTACCAGGAAACCGGTTCCAGTGTGGACTCCTCTCTCCACGGGTCTGTAGGTTCCTGCCAGGACCCTGCTCCAGCACAGGCATCTCACAGGGTCACAGCCTCCTCTCAGGCATCCCCTGCTCCAGCATGGGCTCTTTCAGAAGCTGCAGGTGGATCTCCATATCCCTGTGGCCCTCCCTGGGCTGCAGGGGCACAGCTGCTTCACCATGGTTTTCACCACGGGCTGCAGGGGAATCTCAGCTCCAGTGCCTGGAGCACCTCCTGCCCCTCCTTCTGCACTGACTTTGGTGTCTGCAGGGTTGTTCCTCTCACATAGTCTCACTTCACTCTCCTCTGGCCCCAGTTACATCTGTGCAATAACTTTTTTCTTCTTCTTCTATGTTATCCGTGAGGCATCACTGCCATCTCTGATTGACTCAGGCTTGGCCAGTGGCAAGTCCATCTTGGAGCCGGCTGGCGTTGGCTCTGCCAGACATGGAGGAAGCTTCCAGCAGCTTTTCACAGAAGCTACCTCTGCAGTTCCCCCCGCTACCAAAACCTGGCCACACAAACCCAGTAGGGTGGCTTTCTGTTCCATCAGCAGGAGCATAAACATTGATAAAGTATGCATTATTTCCTGCCTGTATTTTATACATGGGAACATTACACTGTATTGTATTTCTGTAATTTCTCCCCCTCCTGAATATTTTGGAGCACTTTTATACTCTAGGTAAGCTCAAAATATTTTATTTCCAATTTTCAATTATTTTTTCTTATACAGTTCATATAGCTGTAGCAAAGTTTGTGTGTGCATCAGGAAAGGGTGTTGAGCCTCAGTTTGGTAATTTTATTCTTAGCAGGTATACTTACATGTTAGTTTGTTAGTTAATCTTACAGTCAACTTGGCAAACTAATTTCTTTTTAATCTGTCTTTTGATGTGTTTTGCTGGGAGACCTTAATCTATAAAAACATGTTACCTAGTTCTTGACTACTAGAGCTTTTTGATGTAGACGTCTATATTTGCTAAAAATGTTTAAGTGAAATGTGTAATAAATATCACTATCAAGTACACAGAGCATCAGGAGTTACTCAAGACTAAGGGCTCTGGTTACTTCTGGAGATAGTAAGTGTGACTATTTAAGGTTTCTTTTAAATAGCTGGTATATTCTTTCACTGCTATAGGATTCCTCCTTTGAAGATGAATATGATGGCTATCTGACTTTGGCAGAATATGTACAAGACTTTCTAAATCACCTCGCCGAGCAACCAGGTTGTTTTGAAACTGAAATAGAGCACTTTGCTGAAACAGTGAATGGCTGGGTCACTGCGGATGAAACTTTGCAAGAACTTGTTGAACTCGTATATCAACAGGTAGCCTGTGTATTCTGTCTTAACATGGATGTTATGCCTCTGTTACCTAGTGTGCAAGATATGCATGCTAGTATTATTTGTTATATCATTGTGCCTACATAGTATTTTAATGGTTTGAATTTTTATTTTTAGACTGAAATGTATAGGGATTTTTCCCAATAAACTGTAATGATAGCTCAAGTGAGATCTACTTGGCTGATTGATAAATTTCCCTAATTTACTCTGTTTCCTTTGTTGTGTATTTGAATCTCTCAGATCACATACTAGAGTTGAAATTACAGCAGTTCATTAAAGAAGTTATATTTGAATTGCTGGATTTACATAGCAGAGACTGTCAGTTGTACATTTTTATTCTATCCTACAAAAATATTCTTCATAATAGATATTTTTTGTTCTTTTGTATTTAAAAAAAATGATACCTACTTTGGGAAATGCTCTTTTTTACTGACAGGCTTTGTTCTTCATTTGGTATTATAACTATTTCAGAACATCATAATTAGAAAAAAGGAAAGCTAGTCTGCTGGTAACTCAGTCTAGTCCCATTGATGGTCATGGAAACGAGGACAGAGACCTTGAGCTGAACTCTGTACTAATTGGGGAAGCTATTGGAAAAACCAGCTTAATCTATGTTGTTTAGCAAATGAGCTGCTGCTACTGTCTTCTGGGCTTGCTGCAGAAAATGAAGTCACACTTCTGCTTGCTATTTATTACATTAGGTATCTCCCATTATCCTGAGGTGCTTTCAAATTCTACATTGAAGAATGTAAACTTTATGCACCTTTTAAGTGCAGATACTTGCAGATTTTTTTACTGTGAAATAATCTGGGGTATGTAGAACCTACGTGATTGTCATGTATTGTGTAGAGTCTTAAGAACTGTAGAGTCTTAAGTTTCTTACTATAATACAGAATTGATACACATTTAATTAAGAACAGTTTAGTTATACATTAAGATTACTTGTGCTGTGTTTGGCAGCATAATTTTTTCATCCTTTATTTGGACACATGGAGAAAAGTTAATAAAAGATGAAAATATTCCATATAACTTTATTTGAAGAAACTTCATAGATGTTTAATAAATTGACTCTTGTTTAAGATAAGTATTTTAATGTTGCCTCTTTTTCTTTCCCCCTATTTAAAACAAGTCTGATGTTAGGGTTAGATGTGCCTTCCTTAACTGAGAAGCACTGAGTGTTATCATTCTGAAAGATAACAGTTTTTCTGAAAAATAAAACTTAGCTCAGTGCAAAATGCTGTCCTAGTATCCAAAAGCACATGATTTCAGCTTCACTGTATGTCAGGATATGACAATGTTTGAGTGTGAGTCAGCTATGCTTATTCTTCTGTCTTGAGCCTCTGCTCAAGTATTTGTTTTTACTTGTCCTGGTTTATCTCAAAACTTCATTTAAATATGCTGAAGTGTGTTTAAAAGCATCTGCATCAGTGATGTTTGAGCAGATCTACAGATGGTTTGTGAAGGAAAAAAAGCTAAAATAAAAGAAACAAAAATCCTGTACAATCTTCCCTTCATCTGGGTATCAGGTATCTTAGCCTGTCTGTAAGACTTAATTATATACTTCCCTCTGTTCTTCCTAATCCATTTATGTCTTGACAAAGTGAAGCGCCAGTTAGCTTGTTTTCCAAAAGTTGAACACTCTGACTTCATAGCTTAAGAAGTCTTGACTATTGTGTAGTTAGTATGGTGTACTGTTGCTGTTACAGCAAGTAAAATTTCTCAAGATACATATTGGTAGGCTAGCCTTCATGCTTAGATTTTGACTTTTTTGGAGTTGGAGATAAACTGGGATTACAAAGCAACAATAATTCAGGAAAGACATTATTGTACTATAATGAGTGGTTAGTAAGATATGAGATTTATTTATTTATTTAATTTTCTCTCTGTGTGCTATGCCAGGTCAGAATACCCCAAATGGCATTGTTTCAGTATTTGATGCAACCACAAATACAGACCAACTGATTGGGAAGATAATGGTTTAAAAAAATACAGATGATGTTTGAAGTAGTTTTTGGTTTTGACTGTGTGGTGGTTTGTTTTGGTGGGATTTTGTTGGTTTGTTTTGTGTGTTTTATAGTGGTTTTGGGGGTTTTTGTTTGTTTGTGGCTTTTTTTTTTTATTATTTTTTTTGGTTGAGGTTGGTTTTGGGTTTGGTTTTTTTTTCCTTAGGAAAGAGAAGTGTAATTTAAGTGACATATTTTGCCTTATAAAAAGGGGGCCACCTCTTCAAGTCCAAGCAACTGATTGAACTAAAGCACCAAAAAGCTCATTAGCTATTTCACATGCCTCTTACTGGAAACTAAAGTTGATTTGACTTTCTTAATTACTTAAATTTGTTGTATCTTTCAAAGATATCTCAGTTCTTTCCAGCAGTGTAATGCACATAGTACAGTTATGTTTAGTGCATAAACATAACTGTACATAAACTAAACAGTGCACTGTATGTGCACTATACAGTCTCTGCCTGTAGAAGGTAAGTAGCTATAATGCATTGACATGATAATGGCAAGATGCTTTTTCAAACATGTTAGAAGCAGAAGCATGCAAACACATTTATGGCACTGATAGATGTAAAAGGAATGTTCGAAGATGATAAAGCCAAAGGAAAAGTTTAATGAATTCTTGGTATCCATGGGGGGTTTTTTTGGCAGAGCTGATCAAATTACTTAGACCAGAGCCTCTTTTCATTGAAGCTATATCTGAGAAATGATATCAAATTCAAGTCTTGTTAGAAGAGAGCTCAAAACAGATGAGCAGTAATAAATTGCCAGAATAAGGGAATGTTCTACTTTAAGTTCTAAGAGAGGTTGAATGTAAACACTAATGGATTCCAAATTACTTTTACCACCTCTTGGAATTTTCAAGTATCAGTTTCAAAGCAAAATATTTTTCAGACAGTGTATAACTTATGTTGTGGAATTTCGTTGCCACCACCTGTTTTTAGATTATAAAAGTATAAATATTCAAAGTAACAGGACTTGTTTTAGAAAAAAAGGACTTATCAAGAACTATTAACTGTAATGATAGAGTTTTAATATCTGAATCAGAAGTTTGCTATTCTGCAGTTTGCTGAAGCATGTACAGGAGAAAGTATTTATCTTTACTTACCATGTTCTTGTACTCTTTCCCTGAGCGTTCCTTATTGCCAAAAATAAAAATCTGGGATAAATAGCTCTTAGACTGAATGAAGGTGATATATTTATTTTAACACACTGTTTCGTCCTTAAAAAAAGTCTTAATGTCTACTCTTGGTTTTGTTTTGGTTTTTTGTTGTTTTTTTTTTATTAACAGTTCGAAAGTGACTTTCAGATGCTCTTTGGTGTAGGTCACAATGGAGAAGTAGAATTGAGAACAAATGGCACAATGCTGGTTATTTTCTTAAAGCCACAAAATCAATATAATGAACTTCAAAGTGCTGAAATGCATATTGCAAAGTGTTTATGAGAGAAAAATTAGCATGAGAAATAGTAATTATTAATCTTCTGTTCTGCAATTGTCTAGTCAACTGTTGTTAAAGATATTTTCAAAAATCTCTTAAAGATATTTTCTGATAACCTAATCATGACTGCTATGAATAATTTATTTTTCCACTTTTAT
>VXBC01007173.1:10500-27012 GCA_013399945.1 Ploceus nigricollis
TAAAGGATGTAAAAGATGAAGGATATCCAGAATTCAGTTATTCTAAGGTCTTACAGAAAATGTCCAGATAAACAGATGCCTATGCACTTTTTAAAAATTCATCCTACACATCAACAGATTTTGTCTATCTGAGGCCTTTTATCATGATAACTATATGCAGAATTTCATGCTCTTCTCTAGTAAAAGTGTAGTATCCACAATAATGTCACCAGACATTCTGTTTTCTGGAGTGTATGGATGAGTAACACAGTCAGTGCTCTCACTTACCTAAAGGGTTTGTTTCTTTGCAAAGACTACATGAAACCTAATGGCAGCAAGAATATCGCCTCAAGAGAGATTGCTTTTCCCTTCTTCTCTCTTTACTAACATGAATATCACAAAATTAAATAAAATCAATATAGAGAGATGCAGGATACCTAAATTTACTTTGACATCCAGTCACTTGTTTGTGCCCTAACTCTACAAGTCATGAATATAGTGCCACTGCCCAAGAGATGGATGACAAAATGTCCTAATTTTGTGACAATTTGCTAATTGGTGCCACAGTTAATTTAATTGTAAAAATAACTCCGTTGTAGAATACATCTATGAAATGCATAATGATTACATTGGATCAAAAAAGAGACATAATAAATCCTTGCTTTTATTATTTAAAACTACATCTTTCAGTGGCCCAATCATTCAGATTTGTATACCACATGTCCCACCATGTCACCATTTACCTCTAAGAGAAACTGATGAAGAACCAGTTGACTGCTCCGCTCATTCTCTCAGGTAGGCAATTTAGATTTTAATTTCAAATTATCAATTGGCAGAAAGCCTGGAAGATCAGTTTCATGAAAACGTGAAATGGTGGGGGCCAGAATACTACCCCAGGATTGTCCACAGTCTTTCATCATCTCTTTTGCAAGTGCACATCGAATGTGCAACAGCATGGGAGAAATTTTAAGGTTTAGAGCCTCAGCCTGACAACTTTGCTACAGTTTAACAGCCAAGTCTGAAATCATCGCTTCCACTTTTTCTGTTATTCTTACAAGTAATTAAGGACAGAGCAAAAGGTAAGCTGAGAGGAGAAATAGAAGAGATTTATCAGTGGGAGGGATGGGCAAGAAAGACCCAGTCTGATGCATCAGTGAGTGATGGCAGCAGACTTGGAACAAAGGGGCCTGAAGCTATGGCGTGCTTCACAAGTCAGGAAGTTTGCCTGGCCTCTAACATGAGAAGAAAATTAACGTATTCTTGCCAGTTGATTTGTCTGTAGAATGAAAATGTCCTTGGCAGGTCTGCTGTTGGAAAGCATCTTCAGAGTGGGGCACTTTAGATCCCCAGAGGTTGTTGCAGTCTGAATCCCAGTCCACTACTGTCATCCTGCAGTGATTCCTACCCCTTGCCCCATGCTTGCCATGTAAAAATCCTGTATTTCCAGACAACATGCTTTTTGTGAAAGCTGTTGTGGTATCCAGGTTCTCTGTTTCTCCTTGCCTTTTCTTTTATTCAAAGCAATTCTATTTGCTTTCCAGTATCTAGAGGTAAAAGCTTAATCCCCAAGGAAACACGTGGTACACATTTCCAGTAAATGCAGTATGTAGTTATTTGTGAAATAGTCAGGAGTTATTTTATAAATGTCTTTCAGAAACACAAGGCTTTTCAGCTGATCAGGATGTTTTTCTATTTAACATTGATTCAAAAGCCTTGCCAAGTATATCAGGAAGTTAAAAGACAAATTTCACAGTGCACAGAAAAGCAGCTGTTTTTCCCCCTCAAGTCCTGGCAATTTAACCAAATGTTTCTTTCAACAACAGCAGCAACAACAAGTAAGGTATACAATAACTTTGTTTCATTACAGTATAGAGCCAAATTAACATTTGCAAAAGGTTTCCAGAAGAACATGCTTGCGCACTACGGGTATTTTTCCCTGTGAAGGGCATGAGAGGACATATAAATTTAATCACACATTTCACTTAAAGACCATTTTAGTATATGAGGGGACAAAATATCCTTAGCAGCTGCTCTAAGTTTCGTAATGGATTCCCAAGCAAAACTTTTTGATCACTAAATAAAGTCATTAAAAATACCACTGAAAAGCTTTGAACTTTGCCCTCTCAGATGAAAACTGGTTTAATATAATGCCATGCTGTGAAATCTGAACCTAATATAAGTAGATTTAAAACCAAACAGATTTTTCTTTCTTTTCTAGAAAAGGTAAACAATTCATAACAGCATATTGTGTTGTAGTCTTTACAATAACTTCAGTTGAATATCATTCAGTAGTTTTTGCAAGTATCTACTTTGGAATGAAGAACCAGTCAATTTAGGCACATTTATTTTTTAGTCAGATGTCTTTACTACTCTTTTGTTTCCACAAACACCTGCAGTCAGATTATCCATTTTCTCAATATGAGCAATGACACTTGTGCCCTAAGAAAGCACTACCTTCGACAAAGCTTTTTACTATTCTTCCATTTAAAAGTTTCACTGGCAAGGAAGCAGAAAACGTAATGTAAGTCACAGTTCAACAAATAGAAGCCACTGGGAGAAAAGACCATAATAATCCAGGGCTTCAACACTAGCACTGATTATATGAGTTCAGTGACATTTTTGTAATTCAGGTCTGATTAGCAACTCAGTAATATGCACTTATGCAAGTCTGACACCCTTTTACAGCCAGAGAACCTCATCTAAAGGTACAGAGACAGGGCACCCATCTTTTATACCTGAAACTCACTTGTCTCAAGGTTTTCCTTTATCTATCTTCTCTATATGGGCAAACCTAGGCTATTAGTATTACCTACTAAAACAGTAACACTATTTAAAAGTCCTTTTAACAAAAAATGTACTTCCCTAACCCACTTAATAGAGATGATGTATATGGGATATCAATAGCAAGCACTTCTGTCCAAGTGCCTTGAAATGTGCAAGACCTGTAGAAGCCTAAAAAATATTTCACAGTCTTCTCTGCTGATGGAGGCAGAGAAAATCAAGCAAATGGATTTACAAGGCCAGCAATTTCTGAAACTCTTAGTTTCACTTGGGCCAACCAGACCTTTTCCAGTAGAAAAGGAAGGGATGTTTCCCAATGGTAGCCACCAGCATGATTGGTTTTTTACATGTATATGTACACACACATGCAAAAAACTAATTGATATCTAGAAAAAAGAAAAAAAAATNTATGAACAGTCTCATGCAATTAAGTTTTCCAAAACAGCAAGACCATATTCATGAAATAGCAGTTCTATATGTCATAGTTGAGCTATAAATATTAATATTTCCATAATAATTCTAATTCAAAATATGCAAATAGCTCTGTCTGTGAGAGCAGAAACTAAAACTCAAGTCTTTCACTCCATATACTATACACTATACTTGGTCCAATGCAGAAAGGTGAAAGAGAGGGACAGATGGTCATTAATGTACTGTGTATGAAGTTCAGTTGCATGGGTTTGCTTCAGATGAGTGAAAAACATGCATACTTGACCAGGTTCTACAGGAGATGGTGCCTAGGGAGAAAGGTAGTGGATACTGGAGAAGTTTTACTTTGAATACTGGATAAAACTCAGGCACCGATCATCTCTGTACTAACAAGAGAAAACCTTTTTTGGCATATCTCTAGGGACTAAAAACTTCACTGCCAAAAAATAAAAGGTGACTAAACAGGTATGCATGGAATTGTGAATCACACTTTTGGTTTTGATGCCTAATTCTTCTTACATCCCTTCACAGGTACTGAAGATATTTCTGAGAAAGCCAACCAACAGAGACCTTGAATCCAGGTGTGCTAAACAATTGTCAACCACTGGCTCAACTTTCCTGATTTTAGGAGGGCCAAAGATCCTGTTTTAGCCATAACCCTCTTTTAGTCCTAGATTAAGTAGTAGCACAGAAATGGGGGCCCCTTCTGGAATGCTGAGTTTTATGCACACATTTAAGGAAGGAGCTTATTCAAGCTGATGTGAAAAGCTCAGATTCAAATGCCATTTCTTTTCAGTAATTTCTTTTTGAAAGAACATAAAATGCTTGAACCTTAGTTTCCCCATTTTCAGAAGGAAGTTAGAAATCTCTTTACAAACCCTAAGAATTACCATTATTTATAAAATAGTTGAAGGTCAAAGGTATTTTTAAAGATGTTTTAGGGCTTTTTTTAAGTACTTTTGAAAAATGGAAATGGCTGTATGAAGTTTTGTAGTAAGTTCCAAGTAAGAGGTATAAGCTCCTTATGAATATATAATTTACTTTTTGAATAGTAAGATTATATGTTTATTAACATACTTCTCTAGGTATTCAATAATTTCCACAGAGATATGCTGGAAAATACCCCTTGGGAATTTTTACTCTCTAAAATAATATTATTTAGCCCTTGAGCAGTCAAGGGTCAGTGTAGCCCATGTGAAAAGTTATTTTTCCCAAAACAGCTTTCAAAGAAATAGATGGCTCTAATTGAGTAAAAAGAAGCACAAGTATCACATCCTCTTCTATTACTTCTGGAAGACCTGTATTGTCAATAAAACAAAGAATAAATTAGTTAGAATTTTTGCTGGTGATTGGAGAATCTTTTGACTACACAAAAATTGTGCTGTCAAGCAAGTGNATACTCCACATATTTTTTTTAATTGGCTGATTTATATTTGTTGAAAGATGTACCTGTAGGTATACTTAGGAAGGATTTGAAGCCGAGGGCTTGACAGTTCATTCAGCAGCTAGACTCTGGGAAAGAGCAGTAGTGCTTGAATCTCTGCCCATAAAGCAAACTCAGCATACACAAATTTCACACACCATAACAGCCTGCACCTTTACAAAAAGGAAGCAATGCTTAGCTTATGTTGACCCCATCTCTCCTGTGTGCTTAGAAGATGAGTAGAGAGGTGGTTAGCTGTGAGTCTTGATGGGCTCCTGATCTGCAGGCTCTGTCTGCACCCAGCCCTGTGAAAATGCCAGCACATCTAGCGAGCCATGTGTCTTATTTACCCTTCCATTTGTACTTTTGCATCCAGCAGTGAAAATACCTTTCCTTAAGGCCCAACAGAATTATGCACTGATGAAATCATTGCCTCTTCATTCCAAGACTGATGAACCCACTGACTGTGAGTGTGCGTGCAGGCTGTGCTCCCCACCACACCAGGACCAGTGCTGGCCCGAGGAGGACTGTGAAGCTAGAGGCAGCCATCCTCTGAGCCTGGGAGTGTACTGCACAGCAAGGCTTCAGACCACTAGATAGAGAGTTGGCGGGCCTCAAAAACCCTGGCTTTCATTCCCAGCTCCCAACTGCTGCCACAGATGTCCAGACTTTATTGCAGAGATGAGTTTGGATGGCTGCAGGAACAGCTGGAAGTGGGAAGGAAGAGCCAGACATTGGCTCCAGTGCAGGACACGGCTATTATGAGAAAGGAAGCAAAAGAAAGAAAGGAAGCAAGATGCCTTCAGAGGCTGCAGCCACTACTGAAACAGTTAAAATCATTAAACACTTTCCTAGTTTTTTTCCCCCCTTAGAAAACTGCAATAGATGCCACAAGACTGTGTCTGGAGGTTCTCTGTGACCAGAGCTAGGGAGGCCCAGCACACGTTACACAAATGTGGTTTTTTCTTGGGGAAAAATGAGTTGCCCTGGGTTAAAAGTTGCATCAGACATCAGTGCTCCCGGTGGGACAAATGCCCTGCTGAAGTTTCAATTCCATCCAAGAGAAAATCCACAAGGTTATTTAGGAACATGCACCATGTCTTATAGCATGTTGTGAACATGCAATTATGGGACAGTTTAGCAGATCTTTGAGGAAAACAAAACCCACAGCAGTATAGTAATATGTGTGCTCTAATATGTCTGCTTCTAATATGGGCAAACCCAGCTACTCTAAAGTTATATCCAAATACAGTATTTGGAGTTAAAACATGTGATGAAAAGGCACAAGCAGCTGACTACTTAACATGAACAGTCTAAAGACCCAGCTACTTAAAGAGTAAGACCTCTGATCTGCCACACAGTACACAGACCCTTTTGCTGTTACCTAATAAAATCTTGCATGCAGAGCACTGTTACCTAGACAACCTAAAAATAAAGTAACAGAAACTGTTGCCAAAATAAGTTGCATTCAGACTGTGCACAGCACTTGTGAGCACTTTCTGGTACCTAAGGCAGTGTGGTCCTAGGAAAAGTGCTAAAACACAGTACAAGCAGATAGCACACACATAACCAAACCCCCTGTGGAAAGAAAAAAACAGACAAAAAACAGGAGCACAGACTGAGAAACAGCTGTGGTACAACCTGAGTAGGTGTCTGGCCTGGTTGAGCAGCAAAGAATATATCAGCTTGGCTGGAGATATCCAACCAATGTATGATTTCTGCAAGGCAACCAGCAGCTTATGAGGGGAAAAAAGGACAAATAATGCTAAGCATCAAGATTCAGAGGATATAAGTCACACCTTTAAGTATATCTAGGGTGAGAACAAATAGTTTTGACCTATTCATGATACATTGCAAACCTACTGAGAACCAGTTTGAGACCAGAGCTACCATAATTTCCTTGCAATTTACTGATAATTTGCTTCCAATATAACCAATCCACTTTTTCTGCCTACTACATTAACTACTACAGCTCTACTGTTCTCACGTTTACCATATATATTTCTTTTGAATGGGCTATTAAATACTGTTTTCTTCTCTGAAGTAAACAACCCCAATCTGTGATTATTTTACAAACTCATTAAATTTTGATAATTTTATCAATATTTGTCTTCTGTTAGTTCTCGCACTGATTGTAACTCCCTTCCCCACACTTGTTTCCAAAAATTCCTGAGTTTCTTATATGCCACTTTCATTTTAATTAGACATTAATTAATTAGAGAGGCGACATCAATTAATTAAACAGGCAACATTCTAATATGTTGTTTGCCATGACTAAAATTATAGTGTAGAAGCATATTGAATCAGCTATTCCAGTAGTATAATGCATTTTCATAATAGAAAAAACAACTTTAATTTATAAACAACCACTGTGTATCATAGGTCACAATTGTTCTAGTCTTCTAAGTAGACATCCTCAAAATAATTTCTGATGATTGAAACTAAAGGAATTATGGTCCCTTATTTTAGTTAATCCTAGCATAATTTTTGTAGATATGAAAGTTTAAATTACACATCTACTGTTTGTGAAACATTTTGCAGCCTCTGACAGTCAGCTTTCAAATTGCCTCCAGATTAAAACTATCATTTTCAACATAAAAAGTGAAGTCCAACATTTCTATGCCTTCACTGTTAAAGTAGTCACAAATCATTGCTCAGAATGGAAATTACAGATGCACAATACCAGTATTGTCAGAAAACTGCATTCCTTTGACAAGGAAACTGTCAAAGCAGCACTTTGTTCTAGACTAGCATGCCTTGAGTATGAGGTTCTCAACGTAATTCTCTACCAAGTTCCTAACTAATTTTGTATAAGAAATTTACTAATTTAAAAATGAAAATGTTATAGACTAGTAATAAAAAGCAAGAAAAAAGAATGATGACAAATAAACAGCATTTTCAAAGATTGGAAATAAATCAAGCACATCTCATCAAACATCTTTACACCTTGCCACGATTCATGCTGGTTTTTTCTTTGGAGAACCTGGATAACATGGAAGAGGAGTCCATTTGAAAAAGTTAGTCTGTGAGTGTTAAGTCTTACTACCACGGGAAGCAGAAGAATGAAGTAAGCAGGATAAGGTCAACACATTAACATTTACATGAGTTCAGATCCCATATAGCTTTAATCCTCTTCAGTGACAGGCAAACCATCAGAGAGGAGGAAATGAGACTTCAACATTAATTCAAAATGCCTGGTTTAACCTTTAGAAAATAATTCAATTTTTTCTTTCTTTCCCTTTCCTGTTCTCCTTTCCATACACCACAAAGGCACTTTTCTGTTTCTTCAAAATTAACTATATCTTTTTCAAGTTTTCATTTAAATTTGGAGAAACTGTCCATGCACACTTTATGAGACCTAAAATACACATGTGGGACTTAATCTCCTTTCAAACGCTTTGTGCCTCATTCCTGTAGACTTAACTGAACTAACAAAGAAGATTGAGCCAGGATTAGCTTCTATTCACCCAAAATACCAGTGGGCAAATGTTAGCAGTCACTGCCTGGGAGTTCCAGGTGAACTTTTCAGTAACAAATCACCCAAAAAAAGAGATAAACAGGCCTGAAGTTACAATGAAGGGCACTCACCAATTATTTTAGACAGAGGAGTAAAGAATTGTTGTTTCAATGTAAGAAAGCAAAGTGGGGGGGTGGAGGAGGAAGCAGTGTGAGAGAATCCCAAACCTTAAATAAATAGGACTTAATTTTTTTTAAAAACATTGTGAAGACTAAAGCTGTAGCAAGTAGGGGAATTTTTTATGGTTCCTTGGGGCTACATAGTGTAGTAATTGTTTGTTCTACTGGGGTACGTCACATTTCCCGAGGCAGGTGAACTGCAGCTTGCAGTGTCTAGAAAACTGCAGCTGGGAGAAGGACCAGTTTAAGAAAATCTGGGTGTCCTGGATTAGCAGAATCAAAATGAGATAACATAATGTCTTTGTGTCAGGCAGAACATTAAAGAGAGTAAAATATAGTGCCCCAAAAAACTGAACATACTCAGACTCAGACCTAAATGGATAGAAGCCAGCTCACCTTGCTAAGGGTCTGTAAAGATTGAAATTTTCCTTATACAGAGATATCTTATTTCTAACCACATCAGCATAAGTTCTTCTTCTTTCTGAAAAGGTTTTGTTTACCTTCATTGTAGGTTAGTGTGAAAGAGTATATTGATCTGCATCACTCTCATAAACAAATCTTAATGGCTTCCAAATGGCTTGTCTTTTGTTGAGGACAAGCATCTGTTATTTCTCTGTAGATCAGGCAGTGCAATAGTACATATACCGAAAAATACCTACATAGGATGAGACACAGGAATATTACTGAAGTTAAGCACTTGCAGGAGAAGTGCTTGTTCTCATACTCCAGGTAATGTGGCATGTCATAAAGCATGACTGAAGAAGTGTCTCTTGAACTCAAAGATGCAGGCTGAAAAACGAAAACAATCACAGATTCCATTTCTTGATGAATAGATAAAATATGTTTATTCCACTTAATTTCTACTAAAAAAAATTTAAAAGCAAAAGCAATCATTCTTATTTTAGTTTCTTCTATCTTCACTGTGGTCAAAGAAGTTCCATCCTTTTAATTTCTTGTCTGGCACTGACTTCATTTTAAATACAACCCAGCAGAGTACTCAGTTGCCAAACTGCTGCATTTTTAAACATTCTAAATAGGACATTAGTTCTTAGCATGAATGTTTTGAAATCTGATCAACAAGCCGTTTCTCAATACATTAGGCAAAGCAAGCAAAATTAGGCTGTTTTATGTCAGGTACTTAGCACAAATCCCTTAATAATGTGTTTGAGTGCAGAAACCATTAATAAATGCATAATTCCCTAAGACAGGCTTGATTAATTAAGTCATATGTGTATCCTTCTAATTAAAAAAAGAACATTAGGCAGATGAGTGGAATTTCTGAGTACAAAATTCAAAGGCTGTTTTGCTTTTATTTGAACAACGAAAGAAAAGCTGCTCGTTAATATAGCTGCCAAAAAACCAGCAAGAGTGCTGACACAAACCCCCCAAACTCTGACTTGTTCAAAACAGCTAAGTATTTACTCATTCATTTGTAGTCCAATTTTTAATCAGGTAGCTGCTTGATTAATCCAGGCAGTTCAAATTACAAAGGCAGCTGGTGCTAATATATACATAAGTAGATGATATGTTGGTTGCATTTCTTCCAGTAAATTGTTTAAAACCAAAAACTCACATGTTTTTACACTCTCAGGAAAAACTATTTTGTGAAAAAATAACACGCTAATGGTTGACCCTGGCTCTTCTCAAGCATGCACTTTACTGCTGTGTGGACTGCAAATTTTGGTGTGATAACATAATTTGTAGCAATACTGAAGCAATAGCTATTTTTAAATACATAGCTTTTCTTATAAAACAATTAGCTTTTTGAGGTTCCTTGCTAAAACAAGTAAACAAAAACAGAAAAAGCAGAAAACATAATGTTATGAGACATAACAGGAACATAAAAAGTTCTGCTAAGTTAGTAAATACTGTTAAGCATAACAATTTGGCCAAGGTGAATTTTAAGGACAAGTAGGATTGATAACAGTCAGCAAAATTTGGTATAATAATGCTACTAAGCCAAATTAGGTTTTACATTACTGGGCCTATTGAAGATAAATGGTAAATTTAGTGGCTCATAGGTGGGCAAACCTGGTACCTGTCAGGCACAGGCAACAGACTGATCTGCAGGATTAATCCCAGCTGGGAAAAGGACTCCACTGCTTTCAGTAGGGGGTTTGAACTTTATGAACTTCAGAGATCATTCTGTGACACTGGCCCTTGAAGCATTGCTCTACTTAAAAGAACACAATGTCCTGTGGCTCTTTAATTTACAGAGAAGTGCCTTGATTTTGGTGAGAGAATGACCAGGTGTGTAAAAGCAAGAGGGAAAACTGTACGCTACAATGACTAAGGAGCAGAGACTGATAGACTGGATAGAGACTTGATGAAATACATTGCACCCATGGGACAGGATGGAGAGAGGAAAGCAGAAACAAGGGTGTAGAAGTGATTTGAGTAAGATTTATGAGCACCCCAAGAAACATTTTTTGGACCTAAGAGAGATGGCAAAGGGCTTGAATCTCATGGCCTGAAGGAATCTAAAAGTTAGATCCAGTTGAAAAGCCACTGAATTGGTTTCTCCAAATGCAACCAGTGATTCAAAAGGATTAAGTATTTTAATTCTTCCACTGCTATATCCTAAACCATCAACATAAGCAACATCCCCAAATAAAAAGCAAAGCAACTCAGCATAAAACCAGCCAGAAGGCTGTTGTATGTAGTCCTAATTGGTTGGTGCAGCTCAATTTCCAGTCCAGGCCTTATGTCTAGGCAATTACATAATTCCCAACAAGAGTGACAAGGCTGAAATAAGGCCCACCATGACTGCTATTTTTTCCTGTGTCTTCCTCTAAAAGAGAGTTGGCTACAATGACTGAGAGAGTGGCTGAAGCTTAGACAGGCTGAGTCTGCAGCTATGAAGACAATACATTACTGCCACACAATGAGTGCAAGATGACATGCTGTGTTGGACATTTCTAAGAGGTTACATATGGGCACAATTGTTGTGCAATTTGGAATGTGACTTTGAATTAAGCAGGAATGTACTTTATTAGACAAATAAGAATTGCACACAGCTCATCATCTGAGTTCTAACTCCCGGAGTTGCAAGTCTGAGATCTCCACTCAGAGACAGATACTTGGGTACCTCTATCCAACACTGCACTTGCCCTTGCCTGCTTTTGCCATAACATATATTCAGGCATCTACCAGAGTTCTTCTTAGTAGACTGATACACTGATACCACTCTTCAAAAAATCCAGTAAAGAAGAGTTAAACCAAGAAGGCATTCATCATAAGACAACAAATCCTGTTACTAAGAGGTTGGAGAATTACAGAGAAATTGACAGAGACAAGATCCTGGAAATGAGCAAAAAGAATATGTACAGTAAAAATTAAGTTGTAAAATGTTTATATGAGGAGAGAGTGTTGTTACAGAATCAGACTTGAAAGCAGCTTGCCTGTTGATGTGGTCAATAAGTATGATAGGAATGACAGAGAAAACAAACACAATCAGTCTAGATTTAAGTGTTTAATAGTAACTCCTGTTAAACAACAGGCTCCAGCTTGGCCTCAGTTGGAGACAAGGAAAAGAAAATAAAGTTTCTGTATTCTAGAGGGGTTTGAGCTTAATGGAATTAATTTTTGGCATGGGAAGAAGTAATATCTATCCTAAAAATCAGCCACCTTTTCCACTAATTTTTCTATCTAACACAACTCAAACTCTCAGTGCTTTCCTGAACTATAATTAAATCCATGCACTAATTTCATCTTGTGAGAAAATTGTCTTCTTTCTAATGTTTACATGCAAGCCTAGTGTCTCCTGTTGTTCTAACCCTCAGATCATTCCTGTGCTATTTTCCATCTTCCATGCCCTTTGTCTGCTGCCTTCCTGAAGGATTTACCAAGCTAAGTACACTCTCAAGAAGTTATAGCCTCTCTCACATCTCCCACTCACCAAATTCTTCCTTTCCTCTCCTTCTTTCTACTGTTCCATCCACAACCTTGTCAAAAGCCTATGCATTTTGGTTGGGGTTGTGGTGTTTTAATTTTGATTGTTTGATTTGGTCTTTTGAGAAAAAACTCCAACACGATTATCAGTTATGCTGCATATTGTACGCATGAAAATGAGATCTAGAGTGGTCTGGAACCCGACAGTTTGACTGATGAGGCTATTCCTGTTTTAGGTGATCTCAGAGTGTGAAGTCACGTTGATTTACAAATAGAAATCAAAATCAGACCTTGCTCTGCAGACAGGCATTGAAAAAAACCTCCAATAGGTAGATTTTTGTCAGTATTGTCAGTTTTCCTTAAGCATTTGTTTTTTGCTATTGCACATCCTAGGCTTCTGCCTAGCAACACATTAGACTGCAAGTCTATTCCCTGAATACCAGCATTCTATCATAGTTTGTATTTCCTTTGGACTCAGGTCAGATTAAGAACCAGGTCCACATGATCTAGTCTTCTAAGGTCAAATATCACATCACACAAAACAAAACAAAAAAATGCTTAAAGAAATTGTTGAGCTACAAAAGTTATCCTCTCTATCAAAAACCTTTTTCCCTTCACTGTTTCTCTTACTGTCTTCTGGACCAAAAAACTAAGAAACTTGGACAATGCAAGAACAAATTTTAGAAGTAAGCACTCATTTTTCCTCTCTGTTTTTTGGTGGTTTTTAAATAATTTTTTGGGGTTTTTCTGGTTGTTTGTTCCTTTTTACAATATCTCTGTTCTGTAGAAAATGTTTACAGTCCAAGTATATACTCCAGGACACCAAAAGTATTCATTTTCACCTTCCTTATACACATAAACCTTTCCTATGTATGTAAAGCAGCATTTAGATTGGGCGTGTTGACAAGCTTCAAAAAACAAGGGAAAAATATTAGTCCATTTTCAACTTAACTAAGAAGAGTATCTCTTTCCTTGCAGGACCTCGTTCTGGTGAACATCAGGGACAGACCATGCAGCATGGACATCCAGAGACAAATTTCCTCACCAATTACATTTTCTTCCCTTGTACACAATTCCAGTGTTATTAAGTGTTTGCAGATCATTCACTGCAGGAGACAAGGGCACAGCCAATTCAGACTGAAGCCTGGAACAGGGATAAACATTGAAATTCTGGAACTCACCTAACAGCCCAGGGTCTGGAGCCAGGGCCAGAATACAAGCCAAGGCTGAAGCCAAAGACAGGAACCAAACAAGCTGCCAAGAGGCAGGACCCAGAGCCAGGATATGATCCAAGGGTTGTGAGCCAGAGCCAAGATACAAGTCAAAGGTCAGGAACAGATGCCAGGGACTTGGATCAACAACAGGCTTCAACCGTTCAACAGCTGAAGAGAAAATACACACACCACTTTAATGCCCAGCAACTAACTACATGGGATGGCCACACATGTGACTGTGCTGCTGAAAAGCATCAGCCCTCTCTCACCCAACAACTTCTAACAGACTCCAGCCAGCACTGAGCTCAGGCCAAAGCCAGCAGTCCAGACTCAAAGAAATTGCAAACTATTGCATCACAGCTAAGTGATGGGGTACGAGGTAATTTCTGAAAGTGGCATCAGAGTTTACTTGCCCCCACAGCCCTGAATCAGCTCGTTACACATAGCACATTACACATAGCACATGCATGTGGTGCTGTATCCTTGTGTCTTTGGCAGGGTAAGTGAGATCATCCACTACTGACAGGAAATGGGGTCCCTAGATGACTGGAGATTGGTGCACAGAAGAGTTACAGGTACACAACTGCTTTTGAGGATAGTTTTATCAAAAAACTTGTTGCTATAAAAACAGATATTCCAATAAAGCCAGATGGCAATCTGGTCCCTTTTTCAATAATCAGACTGTCATATTTGCTCAGATAAAATTTAGGAAAAAAGACAATGTGTAAATACATCCTTGTGTGCAGACACATACAAATAGCCACAGCATCATAATTAATTCACTTTCTCCTATAAGCTCTGAAAAGAGAATTAGAAATTTTAGAAATCAAAGGAGAACAGCGTGAACTACCTTATCACAATCTTTGATAACTGGAGGAAAAGAAAACCAGTAATTGCATGCAAGCTGTAGATGGAACAAGAGTGGATTATCTAACCGGTCAGAAAATAAGCCCAAGTGGTGGAGGAAAGAACTAAGACAGATAATCAGAGCCCATTGCACTGATGCCTCCAAAGCTTATTCAATGAAATGAGAAACATTGATAAAATAGTGTTGTCTAATTTGGCCTGATTAAATACCTGACATTTCCCCAGATTTCATCCTCTCTGTATCAGGTTTGAAGTAAGTTTTAATGAGATACATATATTCCTTTAAATCAGCCTTCAGTTTTTATTTTTCTAGATACAAAATTTCAGGCTTTGTAGCAAGAAAAATGTTGTATATTATCAGCATCCAAAATCATCAGGAGTCATGGTCTTCACACTATTCCATGTTTGCATTAAATGTCCTGGTGACCTAGGTGAGGTAAATGACTGCTTAAGAAAGCAAAAGGTGATGTTTTTTCACTCTATTTTCTTTACAAATAGTTTTTAAATGCATGAAAAGGTGAAATAAGTTTGTTTTAGAGGTTATAGTAGTTTCTATAGTAGCCCCTTAGGCAGGAGGGTAAGAGATAGGGTTGTGCAAAATATTATTCTTAAATAGGTAGGATAAGGGGAAAAAATTAGAATTATTCCTGTTTTGAAATATGTTAGAAAATAAAATTGATAGGGCATATAAATCAAATAATGGCTGTTTCTCTTGTCTGCTAAAAAAAGCCCAAAACATACTTCTCAGACTTCAGAACATTTAAAGCTTTAGGCTTTCATGTGGCTCACTAGAAAATCAGTGCATACTCTAAGACAAGTTTCCTCGTGGAAGAAGCTGTGAAATGATTGCAGAGAGGTTTCCAGCTAAAATGTGGGGGGTGAGGGGCAGAAGGGAAAGATACATCTCTTCTTTAATTTTTTTTCTTTTTTTTGTGAGACTGTGCTGAGGAGATGGTTGTAATTCTTCTCGCCAAAGACGCAATACTGCTCAGATACCATTACTGAAGCCCCTTTCTTTCCTGTCCTTGAAGGTCTATATCTTTCTAGTTAAATACTGAAAAGTATCTACTATCAGTAGTGGCAATACCAAAAATGATCCAGCATTTGTTGCATAGGTGTCAAGCATCTCCTGAACAGCACTGTTAAAACTTTTTTTGCAGACTAAAATACCTACGTGTTGATAGGGATGAGTCCTGTGGAGTGCTAATACACTTTAGAACAGCTAGAAAGGATTTACTTAGGCCACCCATAAAGCGAAAAAGGGTAAAAGTAGCTTTTATCTTGTCATTTAGCCTGAGGTCTAAAAATACTTCGTGACAAGGTTATGACACATGTCCTACAAGCAGAAGCTCACTTCTCTACAGGGGAAGTACCTGGCTGTTATTAAAGCTGGATGGATTGTTAACAACACAGGTGCCCCTGTAATTTCACAGCTGCCTGGAGGGTTCATCAGGTATCTCTTCATTTAAACATCAGCAAGTGCCTGAAGACAAAATCATATGGGATGAAAAGGGCTCTCCCAGTAAAGTAATTTCTTACTTGTAAATCCTACTAATTTATGACCCTGTGTTAATTCCTCAAGCTCTTTGAAGAACTATTACATAAATCTTTTTAACTGCATTATCATCTCTTGCACACAAATCATAATTTATTTTAAGAACTTCAAAGGTCATCAGTTATCCTGACTGCAGCTCCGGACTGACATGGCAATCCATTAAAAACAGAGACTTTTACCAACAAAGTTTTTCACTTTAAATTGCCAGATGACTGAAACTGTTAAGAGGTCACTTTCAGACAAATAGTTATCATATTTTTATAATCTTTAAAATCCTCTGTTAAATTCTGCAGTCTATTAAGACACTAGCCATCTTCCCCATGGCCTCTATTATGCAAGAATTATTCAACACGCTCATTATGATATGTAAATATATATTTGACCTTGATGAGTTCCATCCTCAGTATTATCCCAAACAAACTCTTAGAATGGAGCACACATCAAAGAATAAGCTCCTGCTTTGTAAATATATTCAGAAGAAAGGCACTCTTTTTAATGTATTTCAAGCAACATTTCTTTGGTGTTCAAAAAAGATCTTCCTGCTTCATATCTGTTTATACCCCTGGTTTGAATATGCTCTCTGTATCAAAAGGGCAAAATGTCTGTAAAAATATTTTGAGTGTTTATACAAAGTCCAAAACACACCTCCAGAGGAACTGGAAAAATGTAACAATAAAAAGACCCCCAAACAACAACAACTACCAACTAGAAAAACCCAAAAATGAAAAAAAAAAAAA
>VXBC01007173.1:29252-135137 GCA_013399945.1 Ploceus nigricollis
TTAGCAGTATCCCTTCAAGCAAAAGATTGCTGTGCTGCTTTTATGAAAAACATCAACTCATGATTTATCTTCTTGCCCTTCTAAACTTCTAGAATATTTAAGTACAAAATAAACTGTGTAGAAAAAAGTTGAGAACACCAGTGTCCCATTTGGTGCATCTTAAAATAAATGATCTAACAGTTCCTTCTTGCTTTAAAAATATATGAACTTTTACATTTCAGATTTTGCCAAGAATTCTAGTTTTGATATTGGAAATAACTTATGCAGTATATACTGTATGTAGGCAGCCATTCTAAATATTGTAAAACATTATTATAAAACATTCCAAGCCCTAACATTACCGAATAAAGTAGAGGGTTTTATTCCTTCAGTGAATCACCAAGGATTCCTGCCAGTGCATTACTGTCCATCTATCAAATTTCTGAAAAGGGATTAGAAGAAGCATCTTCACATATTCAGCTGACTCTTCTAACAAAAAATAGTTTCAGTTTGTGAGTCATCTCACTTTCTGGCAATGATAACCCAAAAAAAAGTGCGATAACATATTTCACCTCTGTACTACGCAAATCTGGTCCTATAAAATGTAGGATGTTCATCACAGCGAAAGTGAGAAAGAGTCCTCTTCACCCTTCTATAGCAACTCCTGCAATGTGTCATAGCAAAAAGTCCCCTTGCATAAAACACAGTCGTTCTCTCGGTCCAAATTCACTCCTAGTTGATCTGGCACAGTATAACTGAGATTAAATAAACATCAACCATTTGTACCATAAGAAAGTTCAGTGCTCTTTTTATCAACGAATTTCTGATGTGCCTCTTTAGAACAGACTTTCCCAGGGGAAGACAGTTTGCATGGCCCAGAACTGAATGACAGCACACTAATGTTGATTATCACCATGTTGGTAGACTTCCTTAAAATCTCTTAAATGACATAAATGCCCGTTTTTTCAGACACGTCCACTTGAGTGATTGCCAGAGGAAATTTACAAGCCATCCTGAAAAATGCTAAAGTGATGAGTCTTCCATCTGCCTTAAATCACAGGGGTACTAAGCATGTTCCCACAATCAGTTCACTGCTCAGTTGGACAACATTCTCAAGGTTTGATGCTTTCTTATGCCTAAGAAAGTCCTCTGCAAAGAATGAGATACGTAGATACAAGCACTTTTTTTTTGTGACCATCTTCACCATTCCTCAGGCCAAGTATGTCTGATTCATGTTTGCTAGATAGGGCATGCATCTGTTAAATAGCCAAGTTTATAGAGGAGAGAAAAAGCATGCAATATCTCAACTTCAGGTTTAAAGACCTCATTTCCTCCTTCTCTACAGCTACTGTGGTATCACAAGGCATTGTCCAGCATATATAATGTTTCTGCAAAATCTACTGCTACATGGAGTGATAAAAATCCAAGTGGGTGGAAAAACGAGATTATTCAATACTGAATGAGCAGTAAAGGCCTGTTAAAAGCTCTATGCTGAAGGATTTGAGAGTCTGCTCTGGCAGATACTCTTGTTTTCCTAGGTCCTCTAGCCATCAAATCCCAAAGCAATGACTTTTTTTCCACCTCTAAGATGTTATATCACACATCAGAAGACAAATCTAGATTCAGAAGGCACTAAAACCACCATTGGTTCCTATATCTGTTAGTGGGAAGGAGAAGATTATAAGAAACGACAGAATCACCTGTAGATAATGCTGCCACGTTATTCATAGTTCTCAGTGCAAAAAGGATTTTGGCTTAAGCTATCATGCCTTCTTATCTAATGTGAATGGCTCTCTTTCAGTCTTTTGTAGGAAAGATAATGAACTTCACCAGGAAGATAAGTACAATAACCCTGTTATTTCAAAAAATTCTAAGGCTCCACTTACAAAATTAAATTTGCTTTTGCACTACACAATGGACCATTTCTGCTTATCCTCAAAAAAAAAAAAAAAAAAGAAAACTACTAATAGAAATTTTTAAGGATTTAATTCATACATAATATTCTTTTTCTTTCACTACAATTTAAATAGGTCTTAAGTTCTCATGCAAGTGTACTCCATTACTGAAAGTTAAACTGCAAAAAGCAGACCAACAGTTCTTCTCACCTGAATGCAAATAGAAATACTAATAGACCTCCTAGGGCACAAAAAACTGAAGGAATGCAAGACAGAATAGCACAAGACAGGACTAACAGATAATCTATTTTTACCTGCAGAAACTAGTCTATTTAACCTGCAGAAACTTCTCTGGCTCCGGTGCACTACAATGGCTTGCACAGCTGAGAGGTCCCCTGGGATGAGTGATGGGAAAGAGGGATCGGACAGAACGAGGCATCACAATGCCTTGTCAAAACTGGATTTCAGGTGTTAACCTTTAGTGAGAGATCTTTGATCTTCTGGCTATCCATGATGTTAGTTCAGTGGTGGTGACTAGAAAGGTGAGCACTCAAAAATATCTGCCAGGCCAGAAATACCTCCATTAAACATCTACTCACAATGGATATTATTTGTAGGAGGATAAAGGTTACTATTTTGCTTTTTTTTCTGTATCACTACGTACTTGACTATGTATTATTTTTTGGCAGATTAAATAATTGTGTGTGTAAATGGAGGATATATAGAATTGTGAATTTTTAAAAATAACTATTCTTGCAACATCAGCAACATGTACAAAATTCTTATTCCTCCTATTCATTAAAAATTACAATGTCAGGTACAAAATCATTCACATTTTAGTCACTGAAAAAAAATCTAAAATCTGATTATCAGAATTTAAATATGCTCATGCAGGTCTAGTGCCTCCAGCACAATGACACCTGATGTCCTTTATAGGATTTAACAACAAATATCAGCAAATGAGTATGAATGCATTAGATGTCTGACTGTTCTTTTTGTCTCCATCATTCTTAAGGCTCCTTTTCCATCTAGTAAAACAATAATATCAGCATCACTCAGATTCACTCTTGGCTTTGTGCAGGCTTTTTAATCCATAATGAATATTGTCCCTCTGTCTACTTCATTCTCCTGATTAAACTGGTATGAAATTCAGTAAAACAAGTACTGGTAGCCCTCATCTCAGATACCTATAGCCCATTGCCTAAGAATCCATTGGATTATAAATTCAATGACCATTTACAATAAAAATCACTATATCACAGAACTACAGAATTCATGTAATTCAGAGACAATGCAAAAAACAATATAAATTGTACTTGTGTATAGTGGGTAAGATAGGGACACTTAATTTAGTTCTAAAAACTCATCTCAAATGTATATTTTTATTACTTGGTTTGGTCCTCACATGCTAGCTGAATGCAATGCTTATTAGGTTTTGGGAAAAGAGGGCATATCTGCCAAAGGAAAAAGAAAATTCTACAGTAGTCGGAATGTGGACTATGTATATTCTTATTACTTTTTCTGTCTCTAACTTTCATGGTTGTATGAACAACTATTTATAAATATTGTCTTTTCTCAGGATGCCTTCAGCAACATGTAAATACAATTTCAATGTTACAATTAATTCTTGGTTCTTCAGATGACTCAGAAATACTCTAAGCCCCAGTCCTTCTTGTGTTGCTCAGAAATATCCATCAGTACATATATACAACATAGAATTATTCAGGTTAGAAAAACCTTTAAGATTGTTATGTTCAACTATTATGCCAGCACTACCAAGTCCACCACTAAACCATGTTCCTAAGCACCATGTCTATAAGTCTTTTAAATACCTCCAAGGATGGTGACTCAGCCACCTACCTGGACAGCCTGTTCCATTGCTTGAGAACCCTTTCTGAGAAGGAATTTTTCCTGATATCCAATTTAAAATTTCCCTAGGGCAACTTGGGTACATTATCTCTCATCTAGTTGCTTCCTACTTGAGAGTAGAGACTGCCCCCACCTCACTACACCCTCCTTTCAAGTAGTTTTAGGGAGTGATAAAATCTCATGTCAGTCTCCTTTTCTCCAGACTCAACAATCCCAGCTCCCTCAGCCACTCCTCACAGGACTTGTGCTCCAGACCCTTCACCAACTCAGTTGTTCTGCTCTGAACACACTTCACCACCTCAATGTCTTCCTTGTCATGAGAGGCTCTAAACTGTTTTCAAGGTGTGGCCTCACCAGTGCTGGGTACAGCGTGACAATCCCTTCCCTAGTCCTGCTAGCCACATAATTTTTAATACAAACCAGGATGCTGTTGGCCTTTTTGGCACCTGGGCATACAGTGGATCATCTTCAACTCTGTCAACAAGCACCCCCAGGTCCTTTTCCCCTAGGCAGCTTTTCAGCCACTCTGCTCGAAATCTGTAGGGCTGCCTGGGGCTGTTGTGATTCAAGTGCAGACCCCACACTTTCCTTGTTGAACATCATAGTGTTGTTCTCAGTTTCAGTTCATATCCCTCTGCAGGGCCTTCCTACANATTTCCCTAGGGCAACTTGGGTACATTATCTCTCATCTAGTTGCTTCCTACTTGAGAGTAGAGACTGCCCCCACCTCACTACACCCTCCTTTCAAGTAGTTTTAGGGAGTGATAAAATCTCATGTCAGTCTCCTTTTCTCCAGACTCAACAATCCCAGCTCCCTCAGCCACTCCTCACAGGACTTGTGCTCCAGACCCTTCACCAACTCAGTTGTTCTGCTCTGAACACACTTCACCACCTCAATGTCTTCCTTGTCATGAGAGGCTCTAAACTGTTTTCAAGGTGTGGCCTCACCAGTGCTGGGTACAGCGTGACAATCCCTTCCCTAGTCCTGCTAGCCACATAATTTTTAATACAAACCAGGATGCTGTTGGCCTTTTTGGCACCTGGGCATACAGTGGATCATCTTCAACTCTGTCAACAAGCACCCCCAGGTCCTTTTCCCCTAGGCAGCTTTTCAGCCACTCTGCTCGAAATCTGTAGGGCTGCCTGGGGCTGTTGTGATTCAAGTGCAGACCCCACACTTTCCTTGTTGAACATCATAGTGTTGTTCTCAGTTTCAGTTCATATCCCTCTGCAGGGCCTTCCTACACAACAGCAGGTCAACCCTCCCACCCAACTTGATGTCATCTGCAAGCTGACTGAAGGGGCACTCATCCAGGTTGTTGATAAAGATATTAAACAGAACTGGCCCCAACACTGAGCTCTTGGAAACCCCACTGGTGACTGGCCACCAACAGGATGTGGCACCATTCACCAACCCTCTCTGGGCCAGGGGGTTTTTAACTCAATGAAGAGTGCACTGGTCTAAGCCATGAGCAGCCAGTTTCTCCAGGACAGTGCTGTGAGAAACTGTATAGATTACTTTACTGAAGTCCATGTAGACACATCCACAGAGAATGAACATGGCCCAGTGAGTGCTTTCACCAGCTCCCTTAGTACCCTCAGGTGGATCTATTATGCCCTCATAGATTTGGGAGTGTATGTGGGCAAGCAGGTTGCTGACCATTTCCTCCTGGACTGTGGGGCCTTAGTTTTACTCCTCATCCCTGTCTTCCAGCTTGGGGAGCTGGGTACCCTAACTAGGCAAAGAAAGCATTACAAGCCTTAGCCTTTTTTCCATCTTTAGTCGCTGACATGGTATTGGCATGGTCTTCCTACATGGCATCCTGTAAAAGCTGATCACCCTGTGCTACAACCAAACACAAAGGCTACACCTCACCACATGAGTTATTTTCTAGTACTTCAATTGAAGAAGCATAAATAAAGATAGCAAATAAAGCTCAGAAGTAGATAAGAAGCTAGCTAAGTAGATGAGAAATAGCTCATAGATAAGAAGTGAGGTTTAATTCTCTGACATTACTGTCCCCAATGATGCATTTAATATAGGTGTATTATTAATTAATTCTTAATATAGGTGTACTATTAATTAATTCTAATCCTGCTCAGAATGTGCATATTAGGGACAAGCCTAAATCTGCTCTAAAAAAATGTAAAGTGCTATATATCTTTATGTCTAGTATTCATCACATTCATGTACATCATTTTTCAGGAGTATCTGCACTGTCTGGGATAATTTCTGAATGAAGACTGTATGGTAGGTCTAGTTCAGAAACTTCCTGATAAATTTTCTGCTCTATAAACCACCAAAAGACCTAAAAGTTTTCTTGTCACTTATTAAAACTGATGGCCATTTCTAAATGCTTCTCAATATCCACCTAAATGACTAGAGAATGGAGCTGCCAGTCTTAAGACTCCCTTGAATTCTCACTGAATGTGCTGACCAAAACATTCCTTCCTAGAATGGAAAAATATGACGCTCTTCCCTCCGAATTATTAAAACTTTAAAATTACAGGGTTTTCAGGCAAATATATGGGAAAAGGAATGCCAGTTCTTTGCCAGTGTGTGTCTGTGTAACCAGGCAAGCACACAACGACAACGCCAGCACACCAAAGGAGAGCAGAAATCCCAAGGAAGTCTCTTCCCGCTGTCAGCACTTTTGGTGCGGTTCCGGTCGCAGCCGGCAGGGGCGCTACTGGCTCCCGCTGGGCCGGGCGGGTGCGCTGATTCCCCCGCGCCTGCAGGGGGCGCTGTGGCGCGGGTCCGGCCCGGCTCCCTCAGTAATGGCAGCTCAGGTGAGGGGAGATGGCTTCCCTTATGAAACCCATGGGGAGCAGCCAGTCTCAGTGACACTCCGGGTCACGACCTGGACTGTAGCAGGAACCTTGGAGCAATGGGCTGGAACAGCAGAGGCGAACAGATCCAAGGGCAGCAAACCAAAGTGTAGCAATAACCCCGGCACAGCAGCAGGAACAGCGGCGGGGTAGACCCCGGGAGCGGGGGTGGAACTAAAGTGTAGCGAAAACCTTGGTGCAGCAGCAGGAAACTGCAGGTGCCAGACGCAGAGGGAAGTCAAGCTAAGTGTAGCAAAAGACTCCAGAGCAGTGGCAGGAAACAGCAGGGGCAAGCAGGTCCAGCTGGGCAGCAATGGACCTTGCTGTCACTCACTGGCAACTGGCAGCAATGGTGAAGGCGGGCAGGTCCAGTAGAGCAGCAGTTGATGTCGGCAGCCGGTAGAAACAGAAAAAGACCCCGGGAGCAAACTACAGTTCAGCCCCGTCAAGGGAAGGACAGGCACCTGCTCCCCACACCATTCGTGACCGCTCTCCCCTCTGATTGCAGAGAGGAGAAAGGGCTGAGCCTAGCCCCTGACCCCCAGCCAAGTCTCGGTTAGACTCCAACATCTCATGATGCACTTTCGCAAGAGAAACCCCTCAGCCAGAGAGCTCACTCCCCAGCTAAGAGACTGCTGCAACCATACCCCTTCCCTCCTCCCCCAAGACCATCTCAGTGGAATTTGAGATGTTGAGATGTTGAGATGTTGAATCATGTTTTTGTCTCTTAATACTGTCTGTTCATCATATCCAGGGCAACAAATGGAAAGAAAAATTCCCTGAGATGAAGAAAAAAAAGCCTAACCCCCAACACGAAGATATTTACTTTTCCTTTCTGTAGGAAAGTTTGGAATTTCTACTTCTTGTTTCAGAAAGTTAGAATTTTGACTTTTGGACCAGTTTTACCATCTTATATCTGAAGTAGACAAATAATTATCATAAGAAAAGGAACACCATGGAAGAGTATTTTCTCTGCAATTCACCTTCCTGAATTCTCCCATGGGTCCATTTGGTGTTCTTAACATTAGAATTTTAACATAGTGGTCAGACCACACCCTTGCCATATTCTTTACTTCCTTCTAAAGGCTGCCTGAATGGTGAAGGCAGCTAAGAACTTGAGTAGGCACCTGATGCAAGGGGGAACTGGGATCTGTTGACCTGTTGTCCTAGATCACTAGACAAGATGTATTCTATTTGGCATCTGTTAGAGGTGTGGCAGTTATCTTTTGTTAATTGGGCAGTTTTCTTTANCCTGTCACCCTGAGTGCAAATGCAAGTTTTGACCAGGCAAGTTGGCTCAAGCAAGGCCAGCAGCAGCACCAGTTGCAGCTCAGGCAGCCAGCACTGAGTCTGCCAGCAGCACCATCATGACCAGGGGGAACCTGCAGAAGACTTGCACAGCTCAGCTCTCAAAAAAGGAAATATGTAGCTCATCTGGCTGTACTACTGATTCCCCCTTGGCAAAAAGAGAGCACAGTTCCTCAAGGCTTTCCACAGCTGCTCACAAAAATCTGATGTAACCAGTACACTAACCTTGAGAAGGGGTGTTTTTGGCAGCAGTCACCTCATGCATGGGGTCACCTTGCTGTGAGGCAGAGACATCCAGTTACATACTCTGGTCTCAGTTTATTTTCTGCAAAAGAAAAGCATTATGCTGCTCCACTGCTGCTTGCCCATTTTGCATCCAAGAAGGGACAAGACAGCTGCCAACTGGCACGAAGCTGATTTACATCCAGTGGTGGACATGAATGGGGAGAAGATTCAGGGCTAACTAGATTCAGTCATAAGATAATTTTGGTGTTTATGATCCTATGTCTGTGATGGGCATTACTCAGATGTACAAGCTATGCCAAAAGGAGAGAGATCAAGATTATTGGAAAGCCCCAAACAATAAAAATAAATCCATGTTTGAGGAGGGAGATGCACACATTTCATCCTTGCCTAGACATGTCTCATCAGTACTCCTCACTCCATGCAGCCTGAGGAGCTACCCCAGAGCTTCCCTCCCTCTCCCTCTCTTACAAACCATGTTGGCTATGGATTTACAGCTATATCATTTTCACTGCACACAGATAGGCATATTTTGCATAGGAATTCAAGGACTACTGTTAAATAACTTTTTGTCAGCAAATAGGGATGCAATCAGATTAGCTTTCACTGCCTGACATTACAGCCACACCACCCACCACTTAGAAACATTGCTTCTTTTTCATCATAACATTGATGCAACACAGAATTATTATAACCATTTTATAGAGACACAGAGTGATTAAGCTATTTGCTCAAAGTTAGCAGCAGATTTCACAGCCAAAGTCATAAAACTTAAAATCCCACAACTTGAAAAGTACAGAGTCATCCGTCATCTGTCTCCTTGATTACTCTAATGCTGCATGAGAGAGTTTCTGTGGACGGTCATGTCCCACTGCTTTCTAAACTCAATAAGCATTTCCCAAATTTGCAAATAATGGAATAAGAGAAAGAAGACATTATAGGACAGGTTTATCTTTAAGCTTAAGAACAACATGCAGATTAATTGCACAATAAAACCTCAGGGAATTGTACAAACAAGTATCACATTGTATACATTAAAGCAGAAAGGAAAACAGCCTAGTACAAAGGAAAAATACTTCAAAACTACAGCTATGGTCAAAGAACGACAAATACATTTATTTAGAAGTTTCTGCTGGAAATCTTATTGAGAGAACTTGGTTACCCAGGACAGAGCCTCCTACAGGGAGTCTTCATGCTCCTCTAGCCTTTAAAAGCAAGTGTATTACCATTGCTTCAAATTCCCCCACCTCTGACTCCTGCCCTTGACAGTACATGTAGTTCTATAAGACATTTCCCAGATCAGAAGAACAAGATGCCAACTCACTGTATATCTTCCCTCTTAAAAGAGCTAATTTAAGTATTAAGACATCTAGTTTCCAAACAGAATCTTAACCCTGAAGAAGGTTCCTAAAGAGAAAGGTGTAAAAATTAAGCCAGAAAGTTGCTTTTCCAGATATAGATGACCTAACTTGAGGACTTCCGCTGTTATACCACATCAAAGGAAAAACACCTCCTCCCGTTCAGTTAACAATTAGAAACCATGTGAAATGAGAAGGAGCTACACATGAGCTACACAATTTCAAAGTAAGGTAAGAAAAAGAGTTTCAATGCTCTTTTCCTGCCTTATACTGCACACAGATTTTTAAAATCCAAATAATTTTCCTTTTATTTTTAAGGGGCTAAACTTCTGCTTTGTTTCAATGTAACAAGTACTTTGGAATATTATTAAAAGTTTGCACCATTTGTAATTGTTGCATAGCTACATGATAGAAAAATAGTCTTTTGACCATTTATAAATTCTTCCTGCCCCTCTACTCTACTCTGGTGAGATCCCACCTGAAGTGCTGCATCCAGCTTTGGGATCCCCAGCAAAGGAATGACATGGATCTATTGGAATGAGTCCAGAGGAGGCCACCAAGTTGACTAGAGCGATGGAGCATCTCTCCTACAAGGAAAGGCTGAGACAATTGAGATTGTTCAACCTGGAGAAAAGAAGACTTTAGCGTGACTTAATTATGGCCTTCCAGTGCCAAGGAAGCTGGACAAGGGTTATTTGCAAGAGCATATAGTGAACAGTACAAGGAGGAATGGCTCCACACTAAAAGTGAGTAGGTTTAGATCAGATATTAGGAAAAAATTCTTTACTGTAAGGGTGGCGAGGCACTGGAACAGGTTGCCCAAAGAAGCTGAGGATGTCTCAGCCCTGGAAATATTTGAGGCCAGGCTGGATGGAGCTTTGAACAACTTGGTCTGGTGGAAGGTGTCTGTACCCATGACAGGGGAGTTGGAACTAGATGATCTTTAAGGTGTCTTCCAACTGAAGATATTCTATGATAAAAATAAGTAAATTATACTGGTAGATCTGTCATTTTTACATACTTACTATTGCACTTGGTTTGTATAATAAGGAGATACTTCATTTAAACATTGGGTTACAGTGAATAGTGTTGGGTGAACTTTAATGCAGAGAGTTTAGCCTGGCTGATCTCTAGTGATTCATGAAGATAAGCTCATTATAACTTCAATAACGAAACCATATCTCACACAAAGGAACAAAAACCAAAGGAAGATGTAGCTGGAGTGTCAGGGAAAATTACTGTAAGTATGCAGAATAACTACATCACATTCTTCAGAGGAAAAAAAAAACANATAATCTATTCCAAGGCTAAGTGAAATTTTGGCAAATATGATAAAGATTAATGATCTCTCTCCCCGCTTCTTTGTGGTTATTATCTATGCAGACAACTTTTAATTTTTTGTGATCTGGAACCTAGAAACCTTCTTCTGTGTCTAAATATTTACAGAGAACAGCAGTTTCTGGAAAAATACTTCACAATAGAATAACCCAGAAAGAACAATGGAAAAGATACCGTAATCACTGTCCTTTTAGTGAAGCTTCTTATATTGTTCTTGCTGGGAGATGAAAAATATCAGTCTATGAGATTTATGATGGGAAAGGAATCCCTTTTTCTGCACAGTTCCACCATTCCAAATGAGCCCCACATGGTATAACATACACATCCCCATTATAAGCTTCCTTCTTTTGCTTTGTGAAAGAGCTTTCTCTGTACTCTTTTCCAGCAGTTATGTACAAACTATGTTTTAACCTCCAAACCTAACATAGTATAGCTGAGACCCTGCCTTGTGGTTTGCAGACTGCTCACACACCTCTTGTCTTTCTCTTTTTTCCCACTGTCCCGTGCTTGTTCTGCAGCTGCACGATATTACCACCACCCCAAGCACCTTTTACTGTCTATCATACAAGGACCTTTCACCTTCTTGGAGTCACTAGCACTAGCAAGGTACTTGTTTGTTCAGTGATTCCTCAGGATGCGGTTGACATCTTGCACTTTCTTCTAATTTGACATCAGGCTTTTCATTATTTTAACGTGTTCCACATTGAAATCCCATAGACAAAAGTAATTTGAAGATAATGCAGTTTTGCTTTTTCTGTCTCTCTCATTTTTAAATGAAGATTTCCAAATCCCTGCAATTGTAATTTCATTCTCTAGGCACTGATGGGGCCACCCTTTAGCACTATTGTGTACAGAACTTCCCAGTCAAACCAAAAAAAGGACATCATTCTAATAACATGTAATCTGAAGAACAGTTATCTCTTCCTCCCCCAGATTGGCTTCCTCTTCACATTAGGATCTTTTGTGTCCATGACACAGACTCGTCAGGCAAATCTCATTAAGAGGGATGCTCACAAATGAAATTGTGCTAATGCATTGGTATTGGCAAGCTTGGGTATTAGCTTATTTCTTTTCCCATGGGGAGATCCACCTATTCTTACCCTACAGTTTGCTTCACCTTGTCTGGAGAATAAGAAATGTTTGCAGATTTCAAACATATGCATACTATTTCTGCCCTAACATCTTTTAAAACAAGCATTCATCATTTAATCTTGAATCATTAATGTAACATTTTAATTTTTCAGGTGAAAGCAGCCTGAGATGCTCAGGTAAAAGCAAACTGAGATGTTGTAACCACAGACTTCAGATGTCCTTAGGAAATCCAAAGTGCTTTAACTAAGCTGTTCTCAGTTTCAGGATTGTGGGTGTTTGGAATTAGCACTTGTCACATTTATCTTATGTTAAGTTGTTACAAATGCATCACCATGACATTTTAACAAGCTGCCACTATATATCAGCGCTACCTAGCTTTTACATGGCATTTTAGATGTGAATCTCAAACACAATACAGAAGATGGTAAACAACGTGTCATTAAGCAGACAAATATGAGTGAGAGACAGTGGTTGAAAATCCTGCAAGAGGCAGCTCAGGAAAGCCATTCCTGACAACTTACATAGGGGTCAGTAACATCCTGAGCCAGAATGGTCTCTCTCTGCCTGCCAGCAAAACTTCAGAAATAACTTGAAGTAGGGTTTCCATGCCATGCTATGGATCTTGAACCATTGATGCTGCAAAAGAGTAAGGGCAAGGCACAAGGCACCTTGCAAGACTCCACTTCCACAGGCAGGCCTTCTCCTAAAATGTATTCTCAGTTGCTTTTTCACTAGGAGTGCTTTTTCTGTTCTAGCACGCTCCAGTGGCATATTTTCAGACTCTATTCAAACCAGATCCTACTGCTGAAACCACTTGAAACCTTCCCAATTTATACTTGAAAAGCAAAGAAAGACATTAATCAAAACATGCTTCCATATGAAAATGTCAGTAACCATCTAAAACTGCAATGTATTTCTTTAGCAGATGATTAAAAACAAGCTGGCTCTTAGCCAGCCACTCTACTCAGCTGTGCTGTACTGTATCTTCCTTCACTAAAGAACACTGAAGCTTTTTTTACTAATCTCTAGCATTGATAAAAAGCAAGTTAAGCAGCAGACAGAAAAAAGAAAAAAAAAACACATTCAAGCACCCTTTTGATAGAATAAAACAAAAGTAGTTTATGCCAGTTTAGAAATCAGGTGGCAAAAAATAGCAAACTCCTAGTTTTTAAAAGCCAAAAGTTTTAAAAAAAATTTATTTTAAAACATCCGTGGGAGAAGTCTTTGGCTTGAATAAAGAAAATTCCAACTACATCATTCAAGAAAGAGAAATCTCTGAAGCAGAGCTCGATATCCAAACCTGAATTCTTGGTTACTTGCAGAAGGAAGCAGATGTGTAACATGCATAGAGGACCATGCTTAAGCATCTCTGATTCTCTTTATGTCTGACATGTTTTAAGACTAGTCAGAAGACATCTCAGAGAGGACTGCAGCACTAACACTGTTTACACCTGTGTGTGCCTTAGCACTGCATCTTCTGTCTCAGCAACAACTAAACATTTGCCAACGTTGGCAAAGGGATTGGTGTGATACACCATAAGTTTTCTGCTGTTTATCCTCTCTAAATCTTTTTCAACACTTTGAAGAGTGGATTCATGCTACTTCAGCTATGTGATATGGTTTAAAAGTAACTGGAATGAGAATAAATTGTAATTTGCATACCTTGAGTGCAGCACTCAAAACAGAATGAAAAGCACTTTGAGACCTACTTTTGAATTGTTGGACTTGCATAGCAACTTCAAGCTTCAAAAGAGGATCTATTTTTCCCATTTAAAATTATTCAAAGTATTATGAAGAAAGGGGCAAGATGGAGATAAACTTTCAAAGGACAAAACCAAAGTTTTAAAAATATGTTTCATAATCATATTACATGGGGCTTCTAATTTGAAGATTTCATGTCCATATTCTTCTTGTAGATAAATCTGCCCATTTAACCCATGTTCTCTTGTGATTACTTGTATTCATTACTTGTATTCAGAGTGGTTGTATTTCCTCCAGAATCCCCACAATGAAACCCAGTCAGGAATTTTGAGTACTAGGAGAAAGAGGAACCCGAGGACACAGAAGACTGCAGCATCTGACAACAGAAGGAATTATATTTTTGACAACAGAGATAGATTTTCTATGGAAAGGATAATATGATTCTTGAAAAGAAATCAGATTTTCAATTAACCTTAGTTACAAATAGCAACTCTCTTTTTATTGGTAGAGGGGCAGCAGATATTCTAACTGAACTTCTGTAATTAATAATTACAACAACAAATACCAAATTATCTAGTTAGATAGTGATATAGAAATAATACACACTTCTAAAGGAATTACTTTTCAAATGAGCCAATTAATATTTTTCTTGTACTACAATTTTCAATTTGCTGGCCTCACAAATAATGCACACTGAGAGGAAATGATGAATTTTAATGTCCAAGCAATTCTATCACAACCTTGATATTTAGTGTATATACACACAAGAGCATGGATGAAATGGAATCATTCACTAAATCACACTTATATTTGTAGACAGGGTATTCAGTGTGTTATATTAAGCAGTAGCTGTAAAAACAGTAAAGATACCCATTGATATTTCTATCTATGCATTGGTAAGTTCATGCATTTGTTCCTGGGTGAAGGGCTTTTTGTTTTGATTTAATAACATAATTTATTTTTTTCAAAATTAAGAAACTGGCAATAATACCATAGCTTTTGGTTAAGAAAGGAACTCTGTATTGTTTAGAGGAAGAGCTGAAAATAAACAAAAGATAAAAGCAAGAATGTGATATTTGAAACTAATGGTACGTAAGGGGGTACTCAAACCATCCTGCTCAACTTTATTATTTTTTAAAAAGGGAATGGAAAAAGCAACAGAAGTATTCACAAGGACAGTGTAGGATTATTTATTTCAGCAAACATGGGCATTCACAGCCATCTTATTCCCTGAGCCAATATTTGGAAAACACTGTATTCTAGAAGCCGTTTCTAAAGCCCCCTACATCTTAGCAAGACAGAAGAGGGTAAGGAAATTTCAGTCAGTATTATGACCAATATAAAAGAAATACAGTAAGTAAAATTACTAAAATGATACCCTAGGGATTACTATACTGAATAGATGTTAGATTTTTTGTCCTAGAGGATGATGGCTAAGAAAAAATGGTTTCAAGCTCACAGGGTAGCATTCATGCTACTCTCTCAGTTACAAGCTTCATTTTTGTTTCTGTGCCCTAAATCTTGTTCTATAGATATGCTCAATGTTTCACTCCTAGTTTCTTCTTTGTAGGGTCAAGGCTTCTTTCCTCCTTCTCAATTTTTTTTTTACCNAAAAAAATTCAGTTCATGCTTTCCATTGAAGTCTAGCCTTTCAAAAAATTCAATAATTTTCTACCAATCCTAAAAATTCTCAATGTACAAGAGACTAAAAAGTTTCAATGCACAAAAGACTAAAAAAAGAGGATAACACAAATCCCACAAAAAACCCACATGAATCAAAAACTTGCCTTCATGAGAACATAACCATCTAAAAGAGCAAAGTGGCTGACATCACTCTCCTTCAGTTGCTCCCCACTGCCTCCATAAAGAAACCTAGTCCTCTGCCTAGTCTTTCTTCTTCTCTGTCTCTCTTCCCATAGTCTTTCTTTTCCAAAGCCATTCAGTTCTAGTTCAAAACTGTTTACCCAAAGCTTGGGGCAGGCTGCAGGGAGTCACATCTGGGGCTCACTGCCTTCAGAAATGTAGATAGGATAAGGCAAGCCTCTTTCATGTTCAAAATTCTTTTCAAAACCGTAACTTTTAGATGGAAGTGAGGATGGGTGGCAACAATAGGGACGAACCTTTATTCATATTTTCTCCTTTTTTAAGACCTTACCCAGCCTTGTGAAGGGATGCATATGGGTAAGGAGGCTTTGTGCCACATGCCTATGCTCTCTGGGTAGGCAGTGGCTCAAAACCAACACAATCACCAAAAGTGGAAGACATTGTATTTTGGCTTTCTGGCCTCTGGGAAGGGGTGCTTAGCAGGACTCTGGTAATTTCCATGTCCCCTACTCCTTGGCCATTTTCAGGCAAGCTCTTCCTGTTTGCAGAAGAGTAGTTTCTAGATCTGGGAACCTCCTCCTGTTCCATGATCTTCCACTGTAGCAGTAGTCATATAATGAGTATATTAAAAACAATTTTCATATTAGGAAGAGTTAATCAAAGTATTTACACAGTCCACACTCCTGTTGATATGGAACTCTCCTAGCTGGCTTTCACATATTACTAAATACAACCCATCAGGTAATTTCTGCATTTGTTGTGCCAATGAAATTTTAATATGTATTTTCATTATTTAAAAAGCTTATGTATTTCTGGCATTACTTAGCCTTGGTGTTGTCAAATGCACCTAAAATAACATACACAATCCCTATCACATCCTTGTTCCCCAATTATCACACGTTTAATTCACAATAAAAGTTCTTGCCTTTTGCTTTATGTTATCTTCAAAGAGCAGTAGAGTTGCAATTAGTAAAATCTTGGGAAAGCAGAGCCATACCCATTCAGCTTTGGCAAAACAGAGCTAAAGTTGTACTGATGTGATTTAGCTTCCATTCTGGAAGCTGACAGCTGTGTAAGATGCCTTTCAGCACTGAGAACAAGGATTTCCCCTCCTCACTCGTACTGAGTAACCTGGAGATGTAATTTATGATGAATTCACACACAAAATGGTCAGTGGTTCAGTACAAACCAAACATAAGCAGACACATTTCTAAACCCATCCGTCATGCTGCTTACACAATCTGTTGATCCACTGAACAAATATATGTTGAAAGATTAGGCAGGAGTTGACTGCCATTCAGTAAAATAAATGTGGACTAGACTCATTTTCTGCCTGACTTGACACTTAAGGATTTGTATTAAAGGGGAGGGGGAGGGAATTCCAGCCACCTAGATTTTTGGAATGAGATTACCCTTCCAAGAACCTCACACAGAGGTCCCTACCAGCCCTCTTTCACATACTGAATCATCTGTTTTTTGAATAAAATTGCTAGGCAAGCAATGAACTGGTACTAAAGGAGCACTAATTCTGGCTATTCAGGTTTTTTTCTTGGCAGAAGAGAAAAAAAGCAGAAGGATGAAGTTGTATGGTGTACAGTTGTAAGTTAAAAGCACTAGCTGTGCTGTCATGGTCTTTGTTATACTGTTGTTTCACAACAGAATTGCAGAAAACTGAAGATCATTAACTGAGGAAAAGCACTTATGCTGCCTAGGGCCATCCCCTGGCATGCACTAAACCTAGTATTTACTCAGCTTCTTTTTGGTGACAGTCCTAAAAGCAGCAGCTTTCCTAGAGGAAGACTTGTTGGGTTTTGTCAGAAAAATCCTTCACCAAAAGACATACTGGTTTTTGGAAATTGTGTCCAAAAACTGCATTTAAATCATGATTTGTTGAGATCAGAAGTAGTGCCTAGAGGGAAACAAGCTTGTTTTATGATTCAGGTTTCCCAGGAGACTTGGGAAATACTGGCATCCCCAGCAAAAAGGGCTACTGAAAGGTGGGTAAGCTGACAAGTGCTCCAACAGGCTTAACCACCTCAGGTAATTCATAATCACAAAGCATTACCTTTTCTGACAAACAAACAAACAAACAAACAAACAGAAATCCAACAAAAGAAGAAAGTTTCTCATGTATTTTTACACAACTCTGAAATGCAATTATGAATATTTCCACTAGGTCTTCAACAGACCCCTGAAGAAATATTGAAAATAAAATAGATACAGCTCTTTTGTCAGGCAGATCCAGCTTTTAGAAACATGGCACAGAAAAATGTGATAAAATTCCAGATTCACTGCAGTCAATGACAGCATTTCTACAAGTTTGAATGCCTGTATGCTTTCAAAAGCTTACCCAAAAACCCCTCTGTCTTTCCATTGTGAGCCCAAACTTTGAATCCCACATGCTTCTGGGAATGTGTCTTACTGTAATGATTCCAGCAACTTGTACCAGGTGTCTGTCTTGTGGTCCTAGATCTCCTGGCAGCATCTCAGAGCCTTCTATCCCATGATACCTGAAATCCACTTGTAAAGATTTTGGAACAGGTGACAATTTTCTAAGCGTCTTGATTCCAACCTCTAACTCTTGCTGTATTCTCACACAAGACAAAATTTGCCAGGCTGGATATGAATATCATTATAGAACCCCTTGTGCAATACTCTCTTGGACCAACACTGGCATGTTCCCTTGAATGTTTTGCTACTTCACAAATAAAAACCCCTTGCAAGCATCAGTGCTTGTTTCTCTTGTGTTATAAAAAAGCTACCTCTTCCATTTATTTCTTTTGTTCTCCAGTAAAAAACCCAAAACCTTACAGTGCTTAACCTGGTCTACCACTCCACCTTTCTGCCAGTTTGTTTAATTTACTCAGATTGACACAGATCCTATAGGCTTTAGCACAAGATGCGTTTTTGGTTTGCTTGTTTCAACGAGTGGAGCCTAATGAAATGCTGATTCCTACTGGACACTACTTCTATACTGAAAGCAGCATGTCAGCAAAGTAAGTAAGCCCATTGTTCCAGGTACAGCAAACACTGTCCAAACATTACTATGGTTGATTGCATCTCACTGACTCATGTGCAAACACTAGTCTCTGAATATTAAAGTTCAAGTTCACTGCAGAGATGGAAGCATCTTAGAAAACAGAAAAGGCTTTGCTTAATAATTGCCTAATATATATGATAAAAAACCCAGGCATACTTATTCATCAGTGCTAGTAATTTGGTATTTTCTTGGGGTCTTTTATTCAGATGGAATTTCTTTCCTCCACTAGTAGTAGTTATTAGAGTGTCTTTAAAGATTTAATTCTACCAGAATCAATTCACATAAAAACATTTTATTTAGTTTCTCAGAATTACTTAAGCTTTAGCCTAATTTGATTAAACAAGATTAAATAAGATTAAATTTAAATTAAATGATTAAATAAGAACCTCTGTCGCAAATTTTGGGTACTTTTGGCAAATCTTTGAAATAAGTTAAGAAGGAAATCCAAAATGACAAAAAGGTATAGGAAGAAAGAGTCTGGAAGCATGGGTAAAGACATCTATCTTATTTAGAATCAATGATTCTTATTCAATAAACTGATCCAGCCATAGGTAGGAACAAGGCAGCAACATTGGCTGAATACATTACAATTACAGCTCCATAGTATTCAAATATCTCAATTAATCCCAGACAAAACACAACGTATTAGCTATCTCTAGATACCCTAAGCCAATAATTCAGTGTTGTACACTGGTGTACTTAAAAAAATAGAAAAAGGAAAGAAAAACTAGATGAGAAAAAGAGGGGGAAAAGAAAAAGGTAAGTTGAATAGTTTAAATCCTTCAAAAATAAAATAATCAGGCACTTGAGATTGGTTTGGCAGACCAAGGCTTTTTAACCTAGCTGCTAAAATTACACTAGAAAAGAAAGCTACAATATGGTTCTAATGAATTCACTGGAGACAGTTTGCATTTTAAAGAAAACATAAACTTGACCATCTGGATTAAGTTATGGCAGATTGCTGAGTATTTTTCTTCCTCCAGTCCCACGTATATGACTAGCAACATCATATTTGGCACAGCAGTAATCTGTGATAGGCTCCATAGCTCTTTTGAAAGCCTGCTGGTGCCTGCTCCAAAATTGTGTAATTGAATGGCAATCATCATGACAAATGACAAACAAGGAAAACCTTTTTGGTAGCTTCCTTTCCTTCAGACAGCCACTATTGTTGCTCTTTCTTTTTATGATGTCATAACATATACTCAGCAAGTACCATCTACAGACACCCAAGTCAGTTTATGAGGCCATTAGTGTCTAAAATGAATATTTTACACACACATGAACACACACACACAAAATTAGCACCTGCCCTTAAGACGTATGTTATTCATGAGCTCCTAGGAGTGCAAAATATGCCTCGTTCAGAATAACTTTGAATTTATCGCTCTTTCTCCATTCTCAAGATAGACGGATGTTCCACTTTTTCTCCCTACTCACTTGAAAGGAAGAACAGACAAGCTATACTTGTATATTAGGGTTAGCAAACAACAATGCAGCAACCAACAAATAAAAGTACACAGACAGCACATAAGAAATCCTGAACTAGGAAAAAGTGTTCAACAGCTACTGAAGTAGCCCAGTTCTCCATTCAGCACAATGTACTTGCCCTTCACAAAGCACAACAAAATTATATACAACTGATACCCAGGTCAGGCTCCTCTCTAAAACTTTTAAACTTTCTGCCTTGGAACTTGGAGATGAATTTTCCAGCTGCTAAACCCAAGAATTTTACAACCATTTCCTTAAACAAAGATTGAAGTTTCAAATACACTTAAATTAAAATTTGCAAGGATAACAAAATGAAATCCTGTTTGAAAGACAGGAAGTTGAAACTTGGAGTTTTTCTCAAAGAGGGAATCCCACAGTGTATTAAAATACCTGACCCAGCAAAAGGTAAGCAGTAGCAAGAAGAATGCATTTACTATGTCTTGAGAACACAGAACAGGTCACCCCTGATTTCTGTTTGCACTGCAGTGAACCTTGAATCTCCTGGAGCAATTTGTTCACCTGTGTCTTCAAGCCACATTATTCACTGTGTTTCATCTGGTAGGGCAAATTTTACATTAGTACCAATATCCTCACATATTTTTTGTTCTGTGCTTATTACACTGGGAAAACAGTGTTTCTGCATCACAGGAACTTTAACTTACAGTTGACAACTAGCAAATATAATCTGTACATCTCAATGCCATTGTAGAGTACTTGGTGTCTAACTGGACAAGAACACCATGGATTTTATAATAGCTGAAGCTACAAATAGGTGAATAAGGAGGAGAAAAGAAGGTCTCTTAGGATCTCCTCTGCTGGTCCATCATACTGTGTCCTGGAGACATGTGCATATCTGACAGCACCAACAGGAGTACTGAGTACTCCCAGCTCTTCTCCATTAAGTATGCCCAGAGGAAGATGACCATGAAAAGACTGCTATCCTTTTGAATCCACACTTTGCATTATTATCACTAGCCAAGCTCATTCCAGTGTTCCAAGTTCATTTCAATGTCCCTGCGACTGCTCAAGTTATACAAAGACCTTTTAGGACAACTTAAGCACAATAAGAGCTTTCTAGTGCTTTTGCAGTTCATCTGCAAAAGAATAAGTCCTTCTCTGTAAAGTCAATGCTGTGTGCAAGTGCTGTATTTGAAGTCAAGGTAGAGTCATCTCAGCTGCTGCATGGGAGGGAGTGATTTATAAACAGAAGAGTTTTAACAGTTCTCAAGGATGGAAACCTCAATGCCATTTTTAAGATAAAAATTCCTTCTTCATATAACAAAAGGGGAAAAAAAACCACTACATGATTTTACAGCCCACTCAAGACTGAGTCATAACCATGGAGGAGTTAAAATTACCATTTTCCCCCCTACTTAAGAGAAAGAATGGTCCACAAATAATTTTTCCCATCAAGCTATTTCTGCCGGACAGGACAAGGCACATCTCTTTGGTCTGCACAGCAAATGGAAAAGAGGCACCAGTTCTTACTTACTCCAGTAGCATTTTGAAAAAACAAAGAAATCCTCCCCAAAAAGCAGAGAAGCCATAATATGAATATCTAGGCACTGAAACATGTTGTCCAGAAAACATTTGGTATCTCTATTCTCAGAGTTAAGGAAAATCCAACTGGACAAGTCTTAAGCAACTCAGCTTTGAAAAGGAGTTGGCAGGACGTGAGAAGCCTTTAAAATAAACATCAGCATAAGGATTATGTTTCCTCCTTGGTTTTATTGAGGTAATGAATAGACACTAGGGAACAAGAACAATATATGGAGATAGGGGCCTACACTAAATAAATGAGGTTTTATGGGACAAATACAACAGAATTGGCTGAAAATTAACTAGATTTTAGCAAAGACTGGCATAGATGTATAATAGAGGAGACCTACAGTGGCTGTGAAATGTGTCATCCTCCCCTTGGTCTACAGAGAAAGGCTTTTTTACAGTCAGTTGTTTGGTTTGGTTGTGGTGGTTTTGTTGTGGTTTTTTTTCCCAACAAATTTCCCGCTGGATGCCTGAATTGATAGTTATGAGATGACCTCCCTCTACCCACAGCAGGAAATCAAGCACATATTGATTGCACAAAATGACATTCATTGCAAAGCTAGCAGAAATGACAAAAAAGCTCCTTCTGCCAGTACAAGCAGATACTACCCACTGTGGTCTCCTGAGCTGCCAACACCCAGAAGATTGAGATTTAAAACCATTTTTAACTAGTTTCATCTAAAAAAGTTAGTTCTAATTTACCCATTCATGCAGAATAGTCCAGCAGCCCAACCCAACACTCACCACATGGATTCCTCAGGACTGGATATTTTGCTTATGTGCAACCTCAAGACAAACAAACATCAAGGAGAAAAAAAGAGTAGAAGAGTTACAGATGTTAGAGAGGTCCTTCAAATCTCCATTAGAGACACTGGAAAAAGGAAATGCTTCCTTTTAAAAGCTCAGAACTGAAGCAGAAAATAAATCAGTGAAAGTAAGATCAAATTAAAGCTGTTCTTCTAGAAGGGAAAAGTTGATTGCTGTGGAATACTCAGACAATTGCTCAGAGCTGAAGCTGCTCTTATTGTTTAATTTCTGTTTTCTTTCATTTTCCTTTTGAATTTCTTCACATTGGCATAGCAGCAAACTACCTCCCAAGGAGCTGGACAGACAGTCAAATAGCTGGCAATGTTTTCCTTTTGATTGAATGTCTTGCTCAAGGCATATTTTTAGGCTTTGGATGAAAGCATGGGAAATTGCTATTCTCAGTCTTTGACTTTTAAAATTTGTGTAGTGGGGAAGACGCTGCTATAGTACATATTGTGAAACATTTCAAAGCAACATGGCAGAACACTATTCTGTCACTACACATGAGCATAACAACTCACAAATATAAAACCCACTTTCAAGGATTTCTATGGTAGCAGACCTAGAAAAGCTACAATGATTCTCAACAATACCTGTGGTTTTCTGTACTATTTGCCAGATTTCAGAAAATTAAAGAGCAAAGAATTTTCAGCAAGATTACCAAAGGATAATTTTTTTTTAATTCTTGGAGGTAAATGCTATATAATGTTCAGCACTTAGTGACGTGTGCCTGTATTGCATCAAAACAGGAGCTTGCAATGTCATACCATAGTTATGTCATGCTAAAAAAGGCAGAGCCTTCATCTGGACAAATACCTGATCTCTTTCTTGCTGTATATATTCAGGTTTCAAAGTCTCCAGCTTGGCTGATCAAGAGTTAATAATCAAGATACTTGCGCTAGGTGTTTTCAGTCTTTTCTGGATATCGTGTTCCTGAACAGGAAGGTGAAATTCCTTACAAGTAAGATGCTTTCCTGAGAACAGAGAGGACCCCTGATGGTACTTACATACAGCTTGTTTTCATTAGAACAATTGCTAGCAAGCTGTCTCAAACAAGAATGCTGAAATCTCTGCCAAAAGCGCATTATACTTTAACCCAGTTGGTAGCCATTGCCTGGTTGGATAGGACCATTTCTCAGGAACTTATCAAACACACAGATAAACATTTGGTTGGTTATTTGCTCTTCCACTGCCTTCTTTCCTGAGGGTATTAAGAAAAACTCAAAACAACCAATAGTGTGTTCCAGCTTTGCCGTATTTAGTTCAACACAAATGTAATATTCCACCTGAATATCTTCAATCAAATAAAGAGTCTTGGCTTACCTTTTTGATGTTGCATCTTCATTGCTGCTCAAGTGTGCTATTTCTAATAGATCTCCATTTCTTCTGTAAATGGAAGTCTTCCCTGCTGGCAGAAAAACAATATTCTTTTCCAATCCAATCCACAGTTACCTTCTTTTCCAGTAAATAAGCCCCAGATAAAGTCCTTCGCCCTGGCTGGAGAAAGGCAGCAGAGCCAGGGTGTGCAATTCCTTCCCCTCAAGTGCTTCAAATCCACTGCACAGCAGCTTGCTGCAGGGAGGTGAGGGAGATGAGAAGTTCACTGTGAAATTAGTGGACATCTCCCAGGTGGAAGTGGCCATGACCAGCCAAAGACTTGGTGTCACCCCACAAACCCCTTCACTCCTGGTTTTTTTCTTCACTGGCCCCTGGATCATCTTGGACAAGCCCAGACCCCCAAAAATACTTGATGATGGGGCTGTAAATTATTTATTTAGAAATTTTGGGGCTTATCCGCATCCACTATAGATTTATGCACAGTCTTTTGATCCCAATTTCCCCACCGCTGACACTCTCCTCCCCTGAATTTCTCCCAGCAACCCTTCTCCCAGCAGTCCTCAAACACTGGTCCCTTTCCTGCACCTCCCCATCCCTCAGCTTCTTGCCCAGCACTCCAGCCCCAGCCCTATCTCTAGCAGCACTGAGGCTGCCTGGGCAAAAGGGAGGCCAAACTACAGCTACCACCTTTGTGAACACTGTTGCTTACATTCCTCCATGCCCAACTTTACGAGGGGTCCATCCACCAGAACATGGCACCTCTGCTCCTCCAAACCTTTGCTAGTCCTGTCTTGGAGGCCACTGGTCTCTCCCAGCTTATGGTCCAGTTGGTTCAAAAGGGAGGCTTTGCTCTTCATCTTCATAACCTCCACCCTGTTTCAATCTACCCCCACACCATCCCAGCATGAAAAGCCTTTAGAAGGGCTGTAGTTATGCTATATGCTTTCTTAGTGCCTTTTTATAGCAGAAAATTGAACCTTTGATAGAATATAAAATAAAAATGTTGGGAGAGTTCACAGAAATAAAAGCTTTTTTGCTAAATGGACCAAGCAATTTTGGATTTTTTTTCACAGTGTCAGATTCTTCAGAGAAAATGGTGGGACTCGGTTTACTCTCAGCTAGAGTATCAGAAAGGTATGGTCCAGGAGAAAGGATATTATCATAGAGTTCAGGAACTCAGATACTGTTTTTTCATAAAAATTAAACACCCAGTAAATGCCATTGATGAAGAACTTGAAAAAAAGTTGTGAATTGTTTCAATGAATTACCATGAACATGATGCTGGGTACAACAAATATTTGAAAAAAAATAGGTAATAATTTTTGCTGGGGCTAGAAAAAATGACACTAGCAAAAAAATAAATGTTCACCAACATACTGCAGTAAATTAGAACCATTTCATGGTTCTGCACTTGGAATATTGGAAATTTGAACAGAGATGGTTAAGAAAAAGCTGCATTTTCGTAGTGAGGCAAGTGAGAGGCGTTACCCAGGAAGGCATAATTAAAAAATAAAATCCAGCTGATTAAAGAACTTGGATTCTGTTTTTCTGATGTGTTATTGGCTGTAATAATGCATTATGAAAAACATGGTCTGACCAAAGTAGGACTGACCAGAACTTAGATTGACAACAAACTCTCTTTGAACTAACTACAGGAAAAGGAAGCAAGCACAGTTTAGTGTGCTGTCTTTTGCTGGAGCTCATCAGCTGTTACAGGATAAAGGGTGCTATTTATTGCACACCTTTTCCAGTCATTAAGTGTTGGGTGAGAACTGGTTTGTCAGGAGCTGTTTTTTTCCCCCTGCCAGTCCTCTTTTAAATCAACCAACTCTCCAGAGCAGCTTTTGGTGCACTCCAAATTCCTCACAGCCCAGTCTGAATTTTGGTTCTTTCCACTAGAAAGCAAGAGCTTGAAGCTTTGAATTTATGGAAAGAAAGCTTCTGCCTTTCATACAGAATGATTAGTTACCTCCTTGCTCTGTGCAGAATAACAGGCCTGGCCTCAGAGCGTGCATGCAGGTAACAGTGCGCATAGTGCCATCAGCCAGAAGAAATGAAATTCTGAATACTGTATCACTCAATTTAGTTTGTCTGTTTGTTACAAGAGAAGGCAAATTCAGTGATTAGCCAGGGAAGATTTTCTGTGTCCGCTAAATGTTCTTTGCTCATCCAATATATGTATTGAACTATACAAAAAACTCAGTTTGTTACTAAATGGCAAGGTTTATTTTGAGAATGCAATTAATATGAAATACCTTGGGAGATGAACCACTATTGTAAATACAGAATAAAGGCTCAAGCACCACAGCTCTTCTGTTCCTGTATGTGTTTTACAAGAAAAGACACACAGCACTAAACTGCATAACTTCCATAAAAGGTGCTATAACTAATTTAGAAAATCAATGCCTCAACGAATTAGCATTTCAGAGTGACATATGTGTGCATTCAGGATCATGAGAATTCAAAACAGCAGTCCAGAGAACCCCACAACATGAAGTTCTCTTGATCCCCTTCAGCTATGCTTTGAACTATGTGCAACACCTTTTTTGCCCTGCTGCCTCTGCCTCAGCTCCATAAGGCAGGCCACTAATTTTCTCTAATCAGCGGTGTGAGTGTTCGTAAGCCCTTCTAGCTCATTTACAACAGTGGACACTAATACAACAGGAAATGAACCTATTGGTTTCACTTAGATCCCTGGGCAGCTGCCAGTTACCAAGAGATCTTGTCTGAGTTTGAAAACAGCAATGCTCTTGATTAAAAAATGAGTTTTTCCCTGCTGCTGCTGCCCTCCTCATATTTGCTTCTGATCAATACACCATTCTGATTCACAACCCCATCTTCCTCAGGAGGCTTTGAATCAACTAAGTACAATTGCAAGCTCAAAGAAAATACTGGCATTTATTTTTATGTTGCAAAAAAAACTTACTCTACATACCCCCCCTCTCAGAATTCACAGAAAAATTGAGTCTTTTATTGAAAGGCCCTATAAAACTGAGGTAAAGTACAAAATTAGAAAGGTAGCTGTAGTAGAAATGACAGAGGATGAAACTCATTGTATATCACACCATAAAGAACACATGGGAATTGGTTTAAACATGGCAGAAGTGAGCTTCCTAGCAGCAAGAATTTAATGCTAAAATCTATGGTAAGTGACGTATATCCCATGACTTTTTACAGTTCACATTTACAGAACAGATCAGTTCCTTTTCCTTGTAACTGCTCCAAAATCAAATGTATAATACGTATACACAAATAGAATTAAATAGCCAAAAAGTTGTTCCTAGTCTGACCAAGACTTGACTGAGCAGAGGTACCTATTAATTTTTTTGCAATTAGCTTCAAAATTACCTTTCATCTTTGTCACTAAACCTTTGAATTTGATATGTACTAACATCATTTAAATACATAATGGGTTTTTTGCCCATCTGTACAATGAAATTTTTGTATAAGGTTCCAAAATGTCCTCTCCCATCTTCAAATGAGAATGAGCTGGGGGGCAGCAAAACCTGCTGCTCATGCTTAAGCTTCCTGGAACAGGCTGACTACAAGCATAGCTAGGATAATAATTCCTTCCCTCCTTCAACCACACATAATACAGTCTTTATTCAGCAAAGTCGTTTCACGCCATGCCAAAGGTCAGCTTTTGCTGTATTAATAGCTGCTCTGGGAGGATCAGTGTTGTGCTATCCTACATTTTTTCCCAGGTCTGGAGATGCAATTTCCTACAATCTGCAGGCAATTTCCCACCAATTTTCTTGGGGAGCTAATAGGCTGTGACAGGAGATGGAGCTAGCTAGCAGCAGGAGGCTTCAGAAAAGACAAATTGCATCTCTGCCACCTAACTGGGCAATCTAGAAAGACAGAGTTTATAGCTTTGTAGTGTTATTGGGCCCCATGCTAACAGTAAATCGTTCAAGCTGCTATCTGAATTTCATATTCTTTTCCTTCCAAATTGTTACCACCACATATCACTTTGTTGCACTTTTTCTACGAATGACAGTTAGACATAGATCATGTGTGATTTCTATTTTAACTGCCTTTTAACTAGACAAGCCCTGCTATATTATATCCACATCAGAAACAGAAATATACAGTGTCTCTATCAAACAGCGATATTTTGATTATTTCATACTTGTTAAGGTTCAAAGCAGACACCTATGGAAAGGGATTATTTTTTAAGCTAAATTCAAATGAAACAGATGGAGCAAACTATGGGAACATTAAAACTGAGCACACTTACTGTGGTCAAGAAAAGTCACACTGATATATAGTACAAAATGAAATCAATAAAAAACCCCCAGATATAACTGGTAATTTCTCCCTCTACTCTAGCATGTTTTGAAACCTAAGAAGTTAACCTGAACAGTCAAATCAGTTCAAAACCATCCATGCAACCATTTATCTTCCAGATTTAAAATTAGTAAGACTAGTAAAGCTGTAAGAATGTATTATCATATCCACTTTGATAGAAATGAAACTGATTTAAAGCTGCTCACCTCACCTAAGATTACAAAAAAATTTAATAACTAAAGAAAATTATTCAAAGGCACATTGCACTAGCAACTATTGCAAGTGGTATCTGTCACTGTACTTCCCCTTACTGTTATAGCTAACCCAGGGGATAAATACTGTAAACACATTCTATTACAGAACCCTGTATATCTGTATGTTTTCTTCAAAATATAGAAGAACAAATTTCTGAAGGCATGGAGGTTATTAAAAACAATTAACAATAGCAATGAAATTATTATAATTAGCAAAATTTGCAAGGTTAATATTTTTCCCCTTCCCCCCTGCCCAAGAATAAATTAGGTAGAGTAAAAACAATCCCATCTAAATTATTGCTGTCCACTGGGAGACAAAATTAGTACTGAGATGTATAAAATTTTACTATAATTCAACCCTAAGGATTTTTTTTAATTACTTAAGTAATGAAAAAATGTAAAATTACAGTGAACAAAGTGTTGAAATATTCTAACATGCATTTTGAAACTCTCACATTTAAACCACTTGTCATTAATATCCCCATTTCATATTTGTGGTTTTTAATAAGTTACAGCTAGATAAAATACTGAAGAAACAGGAAGAATTATAAATAGAATACCAGGTCAATAACTTGTACTCAACAAAGAAGAGTATCTACATAAGCAATAAAAAAAAGCTATGAAAACCATTCAAAATCCAGAAGTATTTCCTTTAACAGATTCACTGATAAAAATACAAGAGTATCAGGACTTGAAAATCTTGAATTTGACAAATGAAAATCAATGATTTAGCTATACAAGTCTATAAACTTCTTGAAGTACACATTCAAAAATTCAATTATATCATATATTTGTGAATATTCACTCAACTGCTGTCAGAAATACACATCTCACATAATTAACAATCAGAAAGACAGAGAAAAATTAGAAGCATTATGTATGTATAACTCATTAAAACATCTCTAGAATCTAATGTATATCCAGGAGGAAACACAAAGGAGCAGGGTAGTAAACTGATTTTTGTATGAAAAAGGAAACTTATTCCAGTAAGTAAATTTAATGTGGCCACAAAAGTTGAATCACTCCAAAGTTTTGTTGCATGCATGGCATGCTAAGCAAAAACCAGACTGACATTAAGGACATTTACATACTTAACAGCAGTGTTTGGCTGATTCATCAACAATTAGAAAACACTTTGAATTTGCAAAGCCATAAGATTGTATCTTTATTTGAAATCTAATTTTAAAAAAATCATGTCCAACTGCAAAAAAACTCCAATAGCTGACTATTCTTTAAGAATAAAGGGCATCTTCATTGGTCTGCAAAACCTTATGCTACAGCAAACCACAAAATAAGAGTTATTACCTTATCATAATTGCAGACAGGTTTTAAAGTAAGGGGGTAATCCACTGTGGATCGCTGAAGGAACTGTGACAAAGACTGTGAAATGAGCAGATGGATTTTATTTTAAACAAATTAGGCTCACTACCAGGAAAGTAACAAGGATTTCTCAGTTTCCAACTGCTGTGGGTTAACTTTCATTTATGACTCCTTCATTCTGCTTGTTAACTTCTTTAAACTGCCATTAAAATCAGTGCTCAAAGGAAAAACAGCATTTATTGTTTGCAGTTACAGGCTATCATCTCCATTTTCTATGTTAATGACAGAGTATACAAAAGGGATAATGATAACAGTATGTTTGATTGCTTAGTCTCCAGACTATGTGTTATCTTCACCTCAAACTCATATTTGGCAGAAAACAGGGTTTTGAAACAGGGTTTGAGAGATACCTTTGTGCTGTGAACATAGCAAAGGCAATCTTTGCCAAGATGTACACAATGGACATGTTGAATTCCTTGCAGCATCTCTTCTATGAATCAACATAACCTTTCAAAATATGGGCAAAATCACATGTGAAATTATAGGACAGGAAAAATCTCATAATTTTATGTTTTAAAATAAAGAAGCCACCACAGAATTTTTTTTCTAGGAAGAGTCAACTACGCCAAACCAGGAATTCCATAAACAATAGAAGTATGAGTATAGAATAATGCAGCTATCTTGTATCTGAGTGCTTGCTTTACTAAGGGAAATCATTACAGTGGACACTGCCCAATATAATTATGCAGCAATCCACTAAAATATTCAATCAGATTTTCATGTATACTATATATTATTAACAGGTAACTAAATTCTTACTAATGCATAGTAGAGCATAGAGCCAGAAAGAACATGGACTGTTGTTAGCTTCTCAGAGTGAACTGTGAGACCCAGATCTAAGAAATATGGGGGAGAAAACCCCAAACAACCCAAACCCCACAAAAAAACCCTGCTCAGGTTTGAAAATGATAACTAACATTTGTCCCCACAACAGACATTTTTTGATATTCAGTTTTCTGAGCAGCACTTTTAGCCTCAAGGAAATAGAAATCCAGATCTCTCAAGAATTAATGTATCATAGAAGCAGTAGGTTCTTTGCATCTTCAACAACATTCTGCCCTCTGAAGGCTATTATTCATTCTTCTGATCTGCCTTCATGTTTTCTTGTTGTATTCAAGTCATATTTTTAAGTAATGTCAGAGGAAAAAAAGAAATAAATCAACAGAAAATTGTGAAAAACCACAAATCAAACCAAAAAAACCCCAAGCCCACCCATGTGCTTAAAATATGTTCACAACATATTTTTTGCTGATTTAGAAAATGTTTCAGTGAATGTTTGAGCTCTCCTATATAGCTGAGCAGAAATGCTGGGTAAATTTCTCAGAAATGTCAGTAAGATAGACCCATAGGACAGATTTCTCAAGCACCCAGTTCTTACATGTCTGGTTTCCCTAGCAAAATCTACCACACGGCACTAAGCACTTAAGCTGCAGCGGGACATTTGGGAGCACGTTGCTGAAAATGGGATTATCAAGTGCTTGGAAGCAGATCTTGAGCTACAGAAATAAAAGGTAATGGTAAATGTTGAGAACTGGCTGTGAGTTAGCTCTCTTTTCTCTTAGGATGAGATGACTAGATGTTTATGGATATTGAAGAAATGTCCACTTCCAGTTCAAACACACAACTCAAGTGTCCTTGAATAACCACGCAGAAACATTTGAACAACTTTATAGAGAAATAGAAGTCAGTGAACTCTGACTGAGATCTCATTCTAGGTGAATTGCGTAATTGCATGTTAGATTACACCTAAAATGTATGTGTTCCTATGTTCTCATTTTCCCTTGTCCTGCAGTGTGACTCGGTGTCTGAGGTGGCTAATGGTGTCCTGGTTTGTGCCAGCTATAGTGTGGCTAGCAGGACTGGGGCCGGGATCTTCCCTGTCCCTGTCACTGGAAAGGCTGCACTTCAAATCCTGTGTTCTGTTTTAGGCACTCACAACAAGGACATTGAGGTGTGTTCAGAGAAGGGCAAAGAAGCTGGTGAAGGGCCTGGAGCACAAGTCTTTTAAGGAGTGGCTGAGGGAGCTGGGATTATTTAGATGGAGAAAAGGCTCAGGGGAGACTTCATCACCCTACAACTCCCTGAAATGAGGTTGTAGCAAGTTAGGTGTCACTTGGCCTCTCCTCTCAGCCACAGGACAAGAGGACACAGCTTCAAGCTGAGCCAGAGGAGGTTCAGGTTGGACCTCAGGAAGAATTTTTTCATGGATAAAGTTGTCAAGCATTGGAGCAGGCTGCCCAGGGAGGTGGTAGAGTCACCCATCCCACAGGTGCTCAAGAAATGACTGGATGCAGCACATAATGCTATGGTTTAGTTTACACGTAATGTTCAGTCAAAGGTTGGACTAGAGGATCTTGGAGGGCTTTTCTAACTGAAGTGATTCTGTCCATGAATTTCCCTGCCANCGGGATCTTCCCTGTCCCTGTCACTGGAAAGGCTGCACTTCAAATCCTGTGTTCTGTTTTAGGCACTCACAACAAGGACATTGAGGTGTGTTCAGAGAAGGGCAAAGAAGCTGGTGAAGGGCCTGGAGCACAAGTCTTTTAAGGAGTGGCTGAGGGAGCTGGGATTATTTAGATGGAGAAAAGGCTCAGGGGAGACTTCATCACCCTACAACTCCCTGAAATGAGGTTGTAGCAAGTTAGGTGTCACTTGGCCTCTCCTCTCAGCCACAGGACAAGAGGACACAGCTTCAAGCTGAGCCAGAGGAGGTTCAGGTTGGACCTCAGGAAGAATTTTTTCATGGATAAAGTTGTCAAGCATTGGAGCAGGCTGCCCAGGGAGGTGGTAGAGTCACCCATCCCACAGGTGCTCAAGAAATGACTGGATGCAGCACATAATGCTATGGTTTAGTTTACACGTAATGTTCAGTCAAAGGTTGGACTAGAGGATCTTGGAGGGCTTTTCTAACTGAAGTGATTCTGTCCATGAATTTCCCTGCCATGAACTCTCCTGCATTCTGGTGTTTATCAGGTTCAGCTCTGAGTTCCTTCACCTTCCCCATTATGTACTGAAGTATGTCTGTCTGGGAGGATAGAACGAATTGGCTGAAGTCTTACATAGACCTACATTCTCAAATTCTTTCTGTGTGCTTCTGGTAGGAGAAAAAACCAAAATCCTTCAAAGAGACAGCAGAGTTGGAGTAAATCCGGATTATCCAGTGAAGTGATTTAAGGGGTAAACACTTTATCAGTAGTGAGAAATCACAAGTCTGTACTCCTCCTTAGCCCAAAAACTTCAAAATCCACCTTTCTTAATTAACAGAATGGTGGAATTTCCCCATCAACTCAAAATTGCACCAATATAATAGAAAATATGAAAGACTATTCTAACTATACTACATAATCCCATGGGCTCCTAAGTGGGCCGGTCATTCCACAAAATTACAAACAAACCAAAAACCCTATCAGGAATTAAACATCAAAACCAAAAATCAGTTTGTCAATCTGAGTTAAAGCTACTTGAGTAACTTAGAAGCTTCTGAAATTCTACTTGTATCACCAATGCAAAAATGTGACCCAGAAATTATGGTCAATCATTCATACATAGAAGTATATATGAGACTAGATGACAGATTCTACATTGATGTTTATATTAAAAAATAACATTTGTTATAACAGGCTGTGAAAATGATGTTCATTTAGAGCTCGCTCTTTCTTTTAAAGGAACATAAGCCTTTGAAATGCCAAATAAGTTAGAAAGAATTAATATAGATGAAAATTCTCCTTCAGATACCAGTAGCTTGTGGGCTAACATGGGGAACTATCGTTGCTTGGAATTATAATCAAAAAGAAAGTCTGACACACTGACAAATACATTGTGTGGAATGATATGACCTTCTGCACAATTGATTTATGAAGGGTTATACCAAGTGCACATATACAAAATATACATATTAAAGCTGACAAAGTATTTTGTTCAGTTGAATTGGTATTACCACAAATCCCCTCTTCATCAGTTATTTTTTGCACTGACATCCAAAATGTCTTTTGTAAGGACTCCATGCTTCTATCCAGAACTAGCATTTGCCAGAGTGGCATTCAGACATCTCTGAATACTGAAGGCCACTAGGACACAAAGACTATCCCAAAAGGGGCTAACTAAAGGAAACTTTTAGGACTGTATTTAAGTTGACGCCCACACAAAAAAAATTAATTACCTATACAATAGTTACTGGTGCTATGGGTTAACACCAGTGGTGCTAAACCATATGGTTTTCCCAGTGCCTTTTCTGTTACTGCTGATCTTGGTTAGTCTGTTTCTTCATTCAATAAGCAATTATTTCCACCCATTACTTTACACAGGGCTACAAGAATTTATAGAAGTTTTAAGCTTCATAAGTTTACATTTTTTAGGTAATTGTGTAGACAGACACGTTAGGAGTTCAGCAAATCTATCTTTTCATTAAAAATTACATCTGCAAGTAGAATATGTTTTACTGTCTGACAAATGAAAAGACTCACAATTTTATAAACATTAAGTGAAATCTGAAACAATAAATGGAGAGAACTACTCATCCACAAGTATGGATGATGCATCCAGAAGCCTTCAGATGTATCCACTAATTTTCAGACACAAAGCTTAAAGATAGGATGGGGGGGAAAAGGAATTAATTTCTTAATTACAATCAAGAAATACATGCTACAAATATGATTAAATTCATTCACGTAAATTTCTGATTCCATAACTGCTCTGATACATTGTACATTCTAGAAGCCAAGAAAACAAGGTATTTTATGATTTTCCTGACACTATGATTTTGAACCTCCTGATTGACAAGTGTGATCTGACTAGCAAGCCCTATGTCACAACACACAGCAGACCAATTACACTTGTTTTTTAAATTGATATAGATGTGTAAGAATACTTGCATTCTTGGTTCCTCTGATATTGACTTCAGGGAACAGCAAAAGGATACCAATAAAGTAAAAGCCAAGGTGATAGCAGTTTGGCAAAAATCCAAAAGGTCTTAACTAAACCAAATTTGCCAGTGCTGCTAAAGTCAATGATCACTGCCAGAGCCAGATGTTCAGAGAAATTTCAACATGAAAAGTGTAAAAATCAAGTAATCTTGCAAATACTCTTGTTTTAAAATTTTCCCTTTTAAAAATGGCATAGCACTTCCCAGTATTTCAGTGTAGCAAATATAGTTAATTCTTTAAAAAGCCTGATGATTCTGCTTTTTGCCCCACTATGTCTGAAAGTAACATGACCAGCATCTAAACTGGTCTGTCATTTTCATACAGTTAGAAATAAACAATGAAGCAATCAACAAAGATATATATGGATACATATTTGATACAATGCTAATTTTAAATGTCTAGGAGACCAGATTATCCTGAATGGGTAATATTTTACATTTTGAAATGGATTTAATACGTTAAGGCTATTACAGTTCTAGATGCTATAATTTGGTTTCAGTAGAATGGTCATGTAAATTGAAAAGAAAACCTGTGTCTCTTCAGACTAGAAACTTAGATAAAATTTGCCCCCAGAAGAAAAATTCCTTATCCAATCAACGCATCTGTCAGTCAAGCTTGTTTCTTCCTAGCTACATGTCTTTGAAAGAGCAGGGACAGGCCCTTGTCAAATGCTAGCAAAATGAGAAAGCAGCTCTTCTTCTGTCAGTTTGTGTAATCTAAATTAATTGTTCAAAAATATTCTTCTGTTCATCTGTACTCTCCATTAGCAACAGAAATTATAACCAAATTACAGAATGTAGGAAATGTATGGCTCTCACCAGTGCAACAGCAAAGTTTGTTGTCTAGCACACAGTGGTAGAACACATTAGACTGAAAAAATAATAGTTAAATAAAGTGAACACATTCTCTCCTCATCCATTGCTCTTGAGTACACCAAGAAAACTTGAAGATGCATAGCTTTGGTAACTGGCTGCTTATCATGGCTCTTCACAGATGTCACACAGTGATGCGACAATGGAAAGGACTCAAAGATTGCTCAGCATGAATACATAGAGTCTACAGGCCTGTGTAATGTGGGACACTCAGGAAAATTAATTCTTATTAATTTGTAGAGTGGATTAGTTAAAAATCAAAATATTCCTTTGTCAATATTCTCACAAGAAATTAAGAAGTGAGTTTAACTTAGTTTAGGTTAATTCACTTCACTTGCAACCCTGCAAGTATTTAACATCTTTAAGCAATCCCCTGTAAACTCACACTTTTGGTAATTTAGTTAAATTTACCTGAGTATCTAAGTATAGACAAGACTTTAAAAATGAAATGGTTATTAACTACCACTTCTCTGTAAAACATGAAGGATGCAACTTATCTAATCACAGACATCCTCATATAACAAATAAAGGCTCTGATGTACTTAGTTGAAATGTAGTCTCACATGAATTCTGTTCAGCTGGGGGAAAAAAAGGATAGGGAAGTCACCTCCTCTTCTAGAGAAATGACCAAATGAGTTATGATGAGGCACATATTACTGTATCTGCCAAAGAACATATACATGGGACATCAGAATAAACTTAAACTGCACAGCTTCATGAAATGTTCAATTTTTATATTGACACTATAATTAGTACAAAACTGCCTTTAAGTTTTCTGTAGAACATGACAATATCTACTGGACTTGATACCCTCCCTAGTATGTCAAATCAACTACTCCAAAGTATGATAAAGGAATCTAAGAATAGTTATAAAGAATAAGACACCATTTTCAAACTATACATAGTGTTTGCTTTTGCTTCTAAAAAGGTACTTATATCCCCAAAAGGTTTTTAATTTTAAATAAGCAGGGCAAGCAGGGAGGGGGCAAGGGGGAAGACTGGTTGTCGGTACTAAAGCCTTTACTGTAGTAAACTAAATATATTTACAATTTATACAAATGTTTGACCTTCAACAAAAATACAAAAACATATCACAAGATGCAAAACCAGGAAACAAGTTCATCTGAGACACTGTTGCTCTACCCAGGACAGAATGCAACTTGAACTGCAAGGAACAGAAAGGTATTTATCCCCCATATTCAGGAAATGAGAAAAATTTGCATGAGGTCACAAAAAGAAAAAAATAAAAGGCTCCAGCATTCTTCAGTAGACTTGGCTTTTTAAAATTATGTCAAAAACCTAGGCTACATTTGTCCATCTTGCCTCTGTGTTCCGTCTGGTCCACGTAGCCAATACTTAGTTGGTGGATGTTGCCTTCCATTTTGAAAAATCGGAGTAGTTTCATGGCAAGGTCTGGAACCTCAACACTTTTGTTCCTTTCAAAAAAACCTTTCTACTTCTACAAACAATTTTGGCCCAGTTCAACCTCTAAAAGAATATCCCCATCATATTTTTCAGTAGATAACTTCATAGACTGTAGCCTTTTTGTCTCCAGAGCCAGTGACTATGTACTTATCATCCACAGAGATGTCACAGCTAAGCACTGATGAAGATTCTTTGGACTAGAAGAAAAATAGAAATATATTACATCATTAAAAAGAAATCTGTTTACCCTTATTTCATCATCTCATTTTAGGTAGATGACATATGTGAAGATATCTGAATCCACTCCTGGAACTCTGCATGTTTTATTTTTTTTCATTAAAAGCAACATCATCCTCACCTGGAAGATACTGGCTCCATAAGGAGTTCTCCATGCATTAAGAAGGTTATCTTTCCCAGTACTCACAAACCATTTACCTAGAATAAACCAGAAGGATTACAGAAACATGAAAGAGACATCTGACAAATTTTGGGTTTTCAATTCACATCAATCTGTTAACTAATTATCCTTATAAAAGCTCTTACTACGAATCAACACAGTACTTTTGCTTACAATCAATGTGGATGCTCAGCACGTTTGCAGTGTGTTACATACTAGGAAATCCCTAAACTTCAAACAGAAATAGCTTTTTACACATGAATCAATACTCACAGCAGCCTCTAGACAAACAGATGGCTGTTTGTAGATAAGTGCATTTGAATTCATAAAGCAGATATATTTATGCATTACTTAAGAAACTGAGATGTAATAACTAATGACTATGAAATAACTAATCAGCAAAACATGAATAAAGAGCCCTGACCTCCAGTTCTGTGTTCAGGGCAACTTACCACAGTAAGCAAACTTGAGTGACAATACACAGCTCTCATGAAGGTGCAGTTGATACTTGTCTGGTTTATTTACGTGTAGCACTTCGACATTGCTGCTCTCCATTCCCACAGCTAGCCATTCACCAGTAGGACAATAACCAAGGGAAAATATCTGAAAATTATACCATATTCACACCTCTTAATTTTTTTCCTATAGATAATTTTTTCTGCAGTTAAAATTGTTTGGGAAAGGGGGAGAGAAAGAGAGAGGGAGAGAGAGAGAGAGACAAAGGCAAATTCACATAGTTCAATAGCAAAACTGCAGTTCAAAATTCAAGTAACTAAATAACCCTTATTTTACATATTAACTTAGAAAAATAAGAAAAGAGTACTGTCAGGCTATTATTTTCTTCTGTAATCTAAGCACATAAAAAAGCTTCAAAATATTGTGTTGGGAGCAGCCAAAAGGAAGAGAGGGAACAATCTGCCAGTTCTACTGGGCTCAGCCTTACCTTTGATCCTAAGGGTTTCCTTCCCACCCCACATATTGTCACAAGCTGTAGGAAAATCCAGTTACCTGTGACGTGAAGTCATGCTGTTGTAGCTGTCTCCCTTCTCTCAAGTCCCAGGATCTGACAGTGTTATCCAAACCTCCTGTCCAGAGCTTGGTACCATCATTAGAAATGTCAATACAGCTGGCTCCATCTGTGTGGCCCTGGAATTGCCTGATAAAACAAACCAGATTGAATAATGATTTCCTGCCAGAGCTCAAGGTAAACACTGTTGTGGTGTTAGTTTTGGACTCTGTACATGTGTCATCTGTTCTGTGTCTGATGATGAGCAAGAATCAGCCCCTCCATCTCACTGAGCATTAAATACCAGTATTAAAAAAACATTTTCCAGGTGCTAGAGAAATGATCTGCATCATGGCTAGCTGAATAAAGTCAAATATTTCCTATCAGGTTTTGAAAAAAGAAAACAAAACAACAAAACCCCCAAAAAACCCAAACCCACTTGTGAGAATATTAAAGCACAGTAACTACAGCTAAAACCACTAAGGATAACTCAGATAAAATCGAAGCGGTCAGAGAATAAAACCTCCAATTTCAGAAAACAGCTTCTGTATTTTTCTTTGGCTGCAAGTCAAGAAGATAAATAACAAGCAGATAAACTAATAGAAAGGGATCCAGATAGAGATCCAGATAGTTAAACACAAGCATTGCTGAGTCACAAAGTTGCATTCTCTGTGGCAGGAGATTAGAAAAATCTAAATGGAGCAGTTTGTTTTATAACCTTCTCATTAGCAACTCTCAGCTTTCAGCAACCAGAAGGTCATCTCAAGTTTTTCTTAATCCTTTGGCAAAAGCATTCTGAAGCTCCTGCATTTTTCATCAGCAATTAGCTTTAGCAAAGTCCTATGCCTCAGTGTGAGAGGTGGAGGGCGGGTGGGGAAAAGACAACCAGCCTGGGAAGGAAGGGTATGAATCACCAAGAGCTGCCACAGAAAGGTCACACGGCATGTTTTGTTTAGTAGCTCTGGTCTCAAAATTCCATGTGCTATCAACCAGCAAGATCAGCATGCAAGTGGTGGGAACACATACAGCAAACATTTAAAAAGCAAGACATTCACAGATGTGTATAGCTGTCGCAGAGTGCACCTTTACAGGGACTAAGCATGCACATGACAAAGTGAAAACTTTATATAACTAAAATTGTATTTATTGACCTAAAGTTCAACAGAAAGTAAAATTTGCATGCACATTAACATGACTCTCTGCATGTAATTTTCAGCTAATTATGGGTATACAGGAAGTTTAACTGAAACACAGCAGACTAAGCATATTCTTTAGTTTTTGTGCTCAGAACTTTCAAGGTATCATGGTCTTTCCAAAATTAGACTCACTCTTCTCAAAATATCGTAAGCCATCACTGCTTTGGTAAGCCTAAACTGTATTTATCTTATAGTAAGCCCCTCTGCTTTCCTAAAAAACTGAGAGGATCCACCCTTTCAACCACTTTTCTAAGATTAATTTTACTACTTACCATTGCTAAATAAGAATTGAAAATACTCTTTTTTACTTTTTTACAAGGCTTAAGACAAAGGAAAAGAACAAACCTCAAAGCGTTCCCTAAAAGGCATGTTTAGTCCATACCAGTAACAAACCAGCAAGAACGCTGCTTGTAGAAACCTGCAGACCAATCCCAAATAATGGAGACCTGCAGGAGCTTTTACATTGACTACAGCAGGTTATGGACAAACCCTGAAAGCACACCTTCCAAGACTAGGCTGAAGCTACCAAAACTAGTTGCTGCCTGACTTGGGAGTAAACCACTCCTCTGAGTAAGAGACACTATTTACTTTGCTGTTATAAACCCTATTCAGGGAGAGAAATATTTATGTAGCTGTCCAAAGAGTAACTTCCATTAAAATTTTCTATAAACGACTCACCTGACCAACGTCTGATTGTGCAGATCCCACACTGCAATATTCCCATCACTGCAGCAGGAAAAGCACACCTTGGAGTCAGGGCTGATAGCCAGAGCATAGCAGGCAGGTGCTGAGGATGTCAGCTCTGCTTTTATACGAGGAGTTGGAGCTGCCAGGTCCCATATGGATAATGTGCTGGCTTCCCCGCCAACTATGAGGGTGCATCCATCAGGCAGCAATTTACAGGAGCGGATGTAGTTATCTCTGTTCTGTACAACACAAATCACCTCAGTTACATGCCTGCCAGTAATGACCGCTAATATAATTCTGACTGCATTGAAGTTTCAAGCAGTTTGGTACTTTTTCCATTACCAAAGTACTGAAGAGGAGCCAGCAGATCCTAAAAGGTTGGAAACACCTCCTTCTCATCACTAATTAGAAACTGCAGCTGCAGAAATTAAAACTGCAGACTCCTGTTGCCACAGTCTACTCTGTTTCAAACGTGACAAATGGCAAGTTTTCTATCTCATTACACAAAAACATAGCCAAAGTAAGCTTGCTTTTCTGCAAATGTACTCCATCAGTGAAGGTCACCAACAATAGAAATATTAAAGCAAATGACCTTTCATTTGGCATTTAACAGCCCTATATGAAAATGTCGTTCTAGTTTCATGCGCTTCAGATTTTTGAATTTTTCTTTCAAATACTATTTTGCATTCACAGTATTAGAGTTGAAAGATTAAGGATTTCTGTATTGATCTTGTATTTATGCTAGTCCTTTGTTGTTCAACATGATTCTTATTGTACATATTGATCTCCCATTCGTGATATTATTGTTGATTTGAAGGTACTGTGGGGGAGTTAGTGACAGAAGACATTTCTACCTTTCCTTATTACAACCTTGCTTGACTGGCAACAGTTGTTTTACAAAATTGATGATTAGGATCTGTAACTCAAGACAGAAAAAAATGCTGGAAGAATTAGTTAAGAGCATTTCTGCTACAGTATATTTTTTTTTAATTTGCAGCAAAGGAGCAGTAAGTAGGGCAGTGAAAATGTTGACTTAATCAGTCATTACTGCTCCCTAACTAAAATGAAGGCTCTGCATCCAGACAGATATACCTGCCACAGAATAGAATACCTATTCAACTTCACTATTACTACTCAGCAATTACGAAATGATAGCAGTAAAGAAAGGATAAAGGGTAAAATCCACATTTAACTGGATCTACACTGAAGCTAGAATTTTCATTTACAATACGTATTGCTGTGCTTGACAACATTATGTCTTCTCAGTTAACACTGCACAAACCTCTATGCTGCTTCTAGTGAGAAGCATCTCTTATTAAGCCATTACCTTTTTTGAGTTAACTTTTCAGCTACCTATACTATTGCACCCAGCCCCCTTTGTACTCTGCACATGTGAAAATAACCGGCCTATATGTATAACTAGTGGATCATGAACAAAAATCATAGCGAAACTTTGAGTGATCTTTGGTACCGTGTCACATTATTTCAGTATGTGGCTGCTGTCATCTTACAGGAATGAGGTTTTCACTCCTCGTGTGAGTGAAAGACCTAGGAAGGAAGGTTCTCTGCAGCCCTGCATAAGACAACCTACATTCCTTTTAAACTCATGCACAAAAATTATCAGTATAATTAGAAAGGGAAGAAAATATTGCATTTTATTCAAAACATGACATACATGTTCTATTCAGAAATCTGATCTATCTGTTATTTGACCCTTAGTAATAATTATCACTAAACAAACCAGCACTATTCTCTGTAACACTGTTATGTATTGAAAAAAAAAAAAAAAACGACATCTGGAAACAGATTTGCCTNAATCAGAGCTACGGTGCTAAATAATACAGGCAGATGAAACCTCAGATGGAGACAAAGATTCACAATAGAAATTTTCATCTTGACTCAGCTGAAGTATTTGTGTAATGGGGAAGCAGGTTAAATTCCACCCTTAACTCTACAGACCAAGGTTATGGCTGCTATCCCTCAGCCACTTAAGTAATCAAAAGACCTTTCAGGCCCTGGTTTCTAGCTAGCAGTTGCAAGTCTCATCACCACAAGTCATACAGCAGCAGTCCCTCCCCAGGCAGTACTCTCATCCTTCCATGAGGCTTGCACCTGTTGCCTTGCAGTACCACAAGCTAAAGTTTTGCTTGATTCCTGCACCTCATCTGTAACATCACCACTGGCTGTGCTCATATACCCCTCTTTCCAGCTGGTAAGCAGTGCTTTAAACAGAAAATAGAAACACAGAGTGGTTGCACACAGATTTCATCAGAAAAGCTGATATAAAGCTAATATATATGATAAAGCTGATATCAGAAAGCTCATAATTATGTTTTCTTGAATATGTACATTGAAAAACCGGAAACGCTCAGTTTTCCAGGTACTTTTGACACTTCAGAAATACCTTTTATTTGTATTCATTGCATGATTTCCAGTTTGTGGAAACTGAGGGTTGAGGAAGTGACATTCTAGCACTGAATAAAAACACTACTCAGGGAAAGTACATGAAATTATTTTTTCATGGTCACTGAAAAGTAAGTCAGCTCTGCTCAAGGACAAGAGCACAAATACCAACTAATAAAGGTTTCAGGGGCAGGGGGGGTTCTTTTCTTGCTTATTTTAACTGCTAATGAAAATACTACTGTAAAAGGCTGGTTTTTGCTATACTAGTGAGCTCCTTTTCTGTTACTTCTGCTGTAGGTGCACCCATAGCTCATGCTTTTGATGCTGTTGTTACATCAACAGCATCCTTCAAGAGGCTAAAGTGGATAAAAAATGGTGAGAGATGAGTATTCTCTTTTTTTTTTCTTTTACTAATAAGATGCCATCTCCCTATTGAAACATTTATTTTTCTAATATATTCTTTTGTTCAGAACTTCCCTTTCTTTTCCAAATCTTTCTTCCTCAGAAATCTTCAATCACTGTAGTTCAACTGTTAGTATCCCATCCATCTTCCAAGAACACAACAATAGATATTTCTATTAAATCTTCTGTCCTGAATAATAAGGTGGTATTTTCAAGATATTTTACTACATGTTCCCAAGTATCACACAGTTTGAAATGAAGGAACAAGGAAGATGCCTGGTTCTGGAACAGACATCACAAAGCAACTGAATCTGCTCTGCTCCTGGGCATAAAATATTCCTTTGAAAAACCATGAGGAGAGATGAAAGAACTCCACAGCTCTTTCATACAGAAACTAAGACTGGAAACAGTCAATCCAAGCAATATCACGTTTTTTTCTTAAGTGAAGGGTAAAAACTGATTAACAGTAACTGCTCTTAAACAGAGGAGAAATTAATAGTGCATATGTATGCAATTCCTGTACTCATTCATGTTTCATGGTTGGGTGTATAAGCAGAAAGCTTACTCAGAGTACACAGAAATAGAGATGGAGCAAGTGCAAAAGAAGACATCTTTTTGGCACAGAAATGTCAGGAATGGGAAATGTAAGGTAAGAAAGGAAGTGCAATGTTCACTCCCTTACATGTACACAAGGCACACAGTATATCAAATGTATTTTGTCCCATGTGACCCTTTCTGGCTTTCTGTATGAAGAATTACAATAATGATAAAGGCTTAACTAGAAACCCATTCCTTTCTGTGAAGAAGAAGAGAGACAAGATTGTCTCAAAGTAGGTATTCACTAAACAGATCAGACACAGGACAGGAGAGGAAGCAGAACAGGAGTGGCAACAAGGCCGCTCGAGGCTGAACTGCTCAGGTTCATCTACAGAATCCAACAAAAGAGTCATAGCATTAAGACACTGAAAAGCTTTGCCCCATCCTGGGCTCCAGATCAAAGTCAGTTGCAGAGTATTTGTTAGCAGTAAGAGTACACAGAACTGTACAACTTTGAAGTTTCAGCCCGCCCTTGCTTTTATCATGGAGTGAAGCAAAACAATTAAGCATGTATTAAGCAATTTTTTTCCAGCATGTCCAAGATTAATAGTTTGTCCATGACTTCTTTTTTAATTTGAAGGTTACATACAGCTTACATGTTCTGTTCAATTCAAAATACCTAAATAATTAGTGTTTTGAAATGCTTAGGTGCATACATAGAGCTCAGTTCTTGCTGAGATGGGGTGTGAGGAAGACAATAGAAACATTTTTCAAGAACTTCCTGTTTACTGTAGAACTGTAGTGACTCTTATGCTTTGAAACATCAGAGGCCTACCCAGTGTATTTTTTAATCATGTAGAATTTTACTACTATGTCTATGTTTAAAGTGGGGCTATACTAATCATAGAAGCAGTCCCTCTTTTTTAGCATTTGCTTCTAAGACTGGTTGATCAGGATGCAGGACGACTGAGTTTGATGGCCAAACAAACAGACCAGCAATAGTTTCTTACAAGCCAAGACAGCGTTTTCTACAGTGCAACTTGTCTGCAATCCACTGTAGAAAGAAATGGCTACTCTTTGCCAAATCCCTCTGCCAAGACAAGCACACAAAACAGTAAATGTTCCTGTTTGCTTGAAGATATGTCGCATGTAATGCTAACATCACCACCGCCAGCATACTTAGAGTATGGTAGTCTAGTGACTCGTCTCTGCTAGGTATTATGGTATAACTTTTGTTACACAATACCTTTTAACCTTGAAAAGGCTTGCATGGTTTGCCAGACTGACATTCCAGACGCTCCCTGGACAAGGAAAATGTCTGTCTCCAGAAGAATGCAGGAGGTAGCAGCAGTGCAAATGACTATTTGAGCTCAAACACTGCAGCCCTTGGCTTCCTCTTCATCATGAGAGAGATCCTGCTACTTCTGGGAAGGACTATACTTACAGTTCCACACCTACAGAAGATTCAATTTTCAGTGCACTAGACATACTCACAGGCCTCAATTCTCAAAAATGACAAGAATTTTCATTATCTAACCTCAAAGGAGTCAACAACTAGCAAAATCTGGCAAATTCTTGAGTTCCCTAAAGCTTAGGATTTCTTAACAGGCACCACTTGACCACCCATTTTTCTTTTAGAACTGATTGTGTATGCCAGAAACTGCTGTTTAGTCTCATGACTAGCACAGTTTTCTATCTCACTCAGAGCATTCTGTCTGTATGAAATGGCTATCCTATCATGGATTCCATGATTCGACCTCTTTGGTCAAAGGAGAGTCCTTCCTTGTGTTGGGCTAACAACAAACAAAGAAAATTATCTTATAAAATGCAATTAAAATTTAATACAAAATACTCTGAGTACATATCAAGTAATACATATTAACAGAATATTATGACAAGAACAATTACAAGACAAACTTCTGTGCCTTTTGCTTAGAAGAATTCTGAGAAATACTATACTTTTGTTATCTCTGTATAGTCTTCTGAATTACTGCAACCAGAGACATCTCTCACGTGTGTCAAAGCAGTACTGAGAACCTGCAGAGTTCCTATGCACAGCAACATGGTTAAGTGATATTAATACAAACCAGTTTCTCAGCTGAACTCTCCAATTTTCAAATAAGTATACAGCAAGTAAGTATCATCTGACATGCTGAGGAGAATTCAGGATAATTAATTCACTACCCAAGAATATAGCAAATTAACTAAACTACCTGCCAGCTACTCTAAGTATTCAGATTGATGTACAAATGCACACAATTCCTGCCTACTAAAGTAACGTCTTAAAAAAAATCCCTCAAAAACTTCCAGTTCATCCCTTCAATTCAAGTAGACTTCTTTGACTAGCAGAACAATACCCCCAATGGCAAAACATGAAAGCAAAAAGTTACATCCATTCATGACTGCATTTTGCTTTCAGCTTTTCTTTGCACTCCAGCTGATTTTTAATTGTAGTTATCACAAGAAACAGTGAATATCCGAGTGTGTTATTTCATCATATAGAACAAAATGCCAAGAAATAAGGATAGACATATTTGTACAGAAATGACTAAATTTTCATCTTCATACCTGTCACCAAATGATTCTATTTAGAGATAAAGGGCAGGGATGCACACAGCCCTTAATCTCCTCTAATACAGTGAAATTAGCCTTCCTTTACAATATTTCTCATTGTACACTCACTGTAAAAGTATGAAGATCTAAAGAACAGAACAGAACTGAAATCAATCAATTCCAAAAGAGGACAGTATACCTCTCCACAAACACAGTGAAAAGTCAGCTTATAAGTAGAAGGAGGAAGACTTAACATTTACCACGTAAAATTTCCCTTTCCTACTAAAATAAGAAACATATATTTTCAGCTCTTTTCACTGTCCGGGAAAACCTGCTGAGAAATATATTTGTCCTCAATACTACCATTAATTCAGAATTTTAGACACCAGGGAAACAGTACTGTGGACATAAATCTTACCACTAATCTTGAAACTCTGTATTTAGTCCAAAATCCAGCTCTTAGAAGGCATGGTTCGCATAAACCAGAAATCCATAAGAATGTTATTTCAGCAGCTATAGAGTACTAAAAACTAAGTACTTGTTAGAAAGACTGTGCAAAGCAAAAAAAGAAAAAAAAACCCCAAAAAAACCCACCAAAAACTTACAGTCCAGGGCATACTTAAATGCATCAGAACAAAAGCGTTCAGGACTCAGACACCACATGTTCATGTCCAAGTGGGTTTTTAACAGGCTACACATTTTTCAAAACAAGCAGGTCATTAACAGACCTCAGAACATACAAGGCTTAAAAAAATCTGCATGCTATCAGAAGTGTCTGTCCTTTAGAAAGAAGGGAACATAATTTTCTCTTGGGTGAAAAAACAGTATAAGCATAACCGTTGATAAAAAATGTGTAGCCTAAAGCATACATACATAAGTGGGGATTCAATAGTTCAATCCGAAAATTCTCTGTACCACTTGCAACAAGACTCACTAAAACTTCACATCTAATAAAACAAATTCAATGTGTCACCGTATCAGCAATAAAGAAAAAGGCTGACTTTGAAAATAAACAAGGTGTACTCCACCAGTTTGCATGCTTATATCTGCTCTCTACAGAAACTACAGGAGAAAAATCTGAAGTAGGTGAGATACTCTAAAGTGCTGCAGGTAGCAGACAGCATCTAGCCAATCAAGACTAAAACATGAGGTTGTTTTATAGCTGTCAATGGAAAGACAATTCCATGAGTTTACGGAATTTTAGGCTTGCTTCACTAAGATAAGCAAAGAACTAATTTCAGAAGAAATGTACAAGTAACATGACCACAAAAAACCCCAAACATTGCAGAACACATCAAATGAAGTGGCAACTAGAGAGAATATATCAAAGTAGGCAGTATGTACAAAGAAGGCAGTATATGAAGCAGTGTGAATAAAGTGGTAAAAACATTAAAAAAACCCAAGCAACCCCCACACAGTTTCCTCCCCACCCAGTAATTTAGCTAAATTACCAGGATACAAAGTACAGCAGTATACATATGCTGTCCTTGAACAGTGTAACAACTAGAACTCAGCCACAGAAAATTCCTGCGAACAAAATTTCTGAACAAAAATAGGTTTTGCTAGATTATAATATAAAATATTGCAAGGCAATGAAATATGTTATTGAAAGCTTATGAATACACTTGTTTAGAAGTAAAAACTTAAGAGCCATTCAATTATGCAATTTTCAAAAGCATTTTATTTAAGTATGCCAAATTCTATGAAAGTCAGCAAGACTGTGCCTGAGTTTTGAGTACAAAGACTGATCCTTACTGCACTAAATTTAAATACACCACATTTGATACACAACACCAACTCATTGAGCCCTCACTCCACTAATCTTGTCAACACACCACCGACTTTAAGTACAACCAAGATTTAACAGGTTTCTCACACTGTCAACAGATAGCTAAGCCTGTTCCCAGAAGCATGGTGGATAACCACAAAAACACATTCAGGATGGCTTTCCAAACCAAGTCTGCTGCTTTCCTATTGTTATAGGAAAAGATCAGAAGAAAATATACATTTTTTTGCCTGTAATCTGGTATCCTTTCAAGTATGTTTGCAAGACTGACATTACAAGGTATCACTAGTCCAAAATCAAAGCAAACAGGAATGTGTGAGGATATAACTTTCACCACAGCCTGTCTGACAACTTAGCATCCTAAAAGCAATAGTTTCTAAATGTTGCCTGAAATTGCAAAAGGAAACATGAAATGTAGATTGGTAAATAGACATTATGTAACATGAACATCCCGCACAGAAAGTCCAACGTGTTAAATAAGTTTCAAAATTATGTAAGTACCTAGGTAGAGAAAAACTATTCTAATTGCAAGTTCCTGTTGAAAGAGAAGTCAGGACTGACTGCCAAGTGTGAACAAAGAACAAGTTCTAACAGAGTGTTGAAAAAACTGTTAGGAGTTCTCTCTACTTCATTCTCTCCAGAAAAACAGCTGAGTTAAATTTACTCTGTTAGTACCCGCATAGACTACTTGTCCAGAAATACCAAAGCATATTAATTGTGTATTTTCAGAGGTCATACATGCTCATGAGTCTACTGCACTGGTTAAGTTCAGGGTCAATGGTCTACCAAAGCCAAATTACTGAAACATTTCATGTATCCTGCTGAACTTATTTTATTGAAACATCAATAAGTCACAGCATCACAGAACCATTTTATTTAATAACTGCTTCACCAATAACCAAAACTTTTAAATAAAAATAACTTATTGTGGAAACTCTTCCACATCTATGCACCACCTGCTCCACAACTGCTTCATCATCCTTTTGCTCTCCAGCTGCACTCACACAAAAGTTCTAAATAGCTTGCTCCATTATGCAAAGTGTGTGTAATCTGTTGCTAAAGTAATTGCTCCAGATACCTACTGTCATCAGTTGCAGACTCTCATGCCTGATAAAACGAGTGCCAGACAAGGAGTCTGCAAGTTTGCAATACACATTTATCCTGGTGTAGTGCAAATTTTAGTTTCAACATATTTTTATCTAACACATTTTACCACTATTTACTGTTTAGTTTGTTGTCCCCTTAACTTCCCCCAGAAAGAATGAAATTAAAAAAACCCTTAAATTACACCTTCAACAACTTGGAAATAGGTATATACACACCTCTTTTGGGATATGACAACTACCAGTTGAGAACTTTTGTGCTGCAGGTTTTATCCAGAGAAGTGTAAACATCCTCTTAAAAACAACCAGACACTATCCCCTTTGAAATCCCTGTTCACTGAAAAATATAACTTCATTCCCTCTAAATAAATACTGCAGATGTTCCCAAAAAGTTAAAAGTTACTTACGGTTTTCCCCCAGGAATCCCTGCTAGATTTGGAGGGATTCCAGGTACTCTCATGTGAGGAGGAGGATCAAACCCAACCTGACAACAAAAAGCGAATTAATCTCACACTTGGAATTTCTCATCCATTTCTCAGCAAGTCTCTTTTCTCCACTCTCAAGATACTACCCATTTAATCAAAGGTGGCTTTTACCCACAGTATCAGATAACTGCATGACCCTCCACTGCAGGGCAAAACCCAGACCTTTTCCCTGAGCATTCTTCTGATAGAAGCACTCATACGAAAGCAGAAAATAATTTATCATGCATTCACATGCTGAACATTACCCAGCAGTCCTGGTTAGCAGGGAGAGTCCTGTGTTAGCCCTGGAATCAGAGTCCATGTCAGCATCAAGCTATGCCAGTGCTTTTCACTCCTGAGAGAGCTAGCACGTGCTCAGGCTGGCACAGTGTGGTGCTGGAAAGTAGCTCTGGGCCCCACTTAGGATCTCACTGCCTCCACAGCATTCTGTGTGGGCACAGCAGCTGAGAGATATCTCAGACACATTGTGGGGTGCAAACAAGCTCGTCCATAGCTTAAAAAAACAATATTCTCTTTACATACTGCAATTCCACTGAATTTTTATATCTTGAGTATGTTTATTAAATAATCCAAGCAGAAATTCTGGACCAAAAAGACTTAAGTTTTTCTTCTGAACATTATACTAGAATAAACATTGTTATTGCTTTAAAAGGAGGGTGTAGGCTATTTAAAATTTGCACATTTTCACACAAAAGCCCTGTTTACCAGTTTGAAAAAAGTGGTCATAGAAACAATAATGAGAAGTTGACAAGCAAAAATCCAATTTTGCAAATTTACAAGTAGGTAAGTTTGTCTATGCAGAAAGCTGCCGTCAAGCTCATGTTTACAGAATCAGGCCCCTACGTTATTCTGTGTGACAGCCACTGTAACTACCAGGTTCCATTTACTTACTACACCCACAACAGCAAGTGTTCTTAACACGCCTGATCTCAGAGCTCCAAAATAGGTACTCACCAACTTCTCAGGTTGATTTCCACAAAAAAAACCCAACAAAATACAGGGACAGAGACCCAGATAAAAAGACTTCTACATGCTTCAAGATTTGTTATGTCTATACAGAATACAATTGTGGCTCAGCAACAAAAAAGCAGATGTCCACAGCTACAGTGAAATACTTTGTGTGTACCAAAACTATTTTTTCATTTACAGCAGTACAAAATAATTTTTTCGGCATTTATTCATCAGTTAAAGCCCTGATGAAGGTGAAGGACAAAGAAAACATACATTAATACACTGCAATTCTTTGTTTTCAAAGTGCAAATTTGTTTCTTCAGCCACACAGCAAAGTGAAGCATGCAGTGAAGCACGCAGTGAAGCTGTCAAGCCTCTGGCACTGTTATGAGTTGGGAATTCTGCAGTGCTAAATGAAGCATGCAGCTTTTCTCAGTGAACCACAACTCACAGGACTGAGATCACATGCAACGTATGGCCTACCATGGGGGATCTTCCATAGGCAACCACGGCGGCTGCAGCAGCAGCAGCACTCATCTGGGGTGACATATTGTGCAGACTGGCATAGGCTGCCCCTGGACTGGTTAACTCTCCATTCATGCCAGCATGAGGTACCATTCCAAATGGAGCAGGGTATGGTCCTGGTACTGCCAACGGTGTCCGCAAACCTGCAGCTACAGAATAACAAATTTAAGTGGGTTTATTTATGTATTCCTGCATACAGGAAAGAAGCCCTTTTTCTCCTCCCCTAAAACACCTTACCTTTCCCTCTCACACGCTGTCAAGAAACATTGCCATAATCTGTCAGTACCACCAGCTCTTTTCAGGGTAAATAAGATCTACTGAAGTCTGAACTTGTTGATTACTTCTAGCAATCTCTTCTAGCATTACCTATTTCCATTTCAGTAATATTCCCCTGTTTACATTAATCTCTTCTTTGCCAAATTAAGCAGTAAAGCTGACAGACATGGTTTACACAGCTCATGTCTGAAGCAACTGTGTGTACCAGCCTGAATAGCAAAAGTAAACTTCCCCCGGCATTTGTCAAGCTGTGCACTGCAGCAAATATTAGTAGACTCAGACAAAGACTGTAGAAGAGATTGCATGCAGAATAAGTACCAGAAACTTCTGAGAAGTCTTTTTATATTACATTCAGTCTCTGGATTATTTGCAAAAAAAGATAAAGACAAAAGTAAACAAAGAAGACTAAGAGACAGAAAGATATTCAAACTCCTGATAATCCAAACATCTGCTTCTCATCAAGCCCTCTCTTGATATCAAGAACAAAGCAATATATTTAGTTAAAAGTCACATGTGTAAAAAAAGGATTAATTTTGGAACCATAAAAAGCCATGAGGTAATGCATTTACCAGCTTGGTTAACCAGAGGGTCCATTGTTGGAGGTTTGCCAAGGCCTGGACGGAGTCCTGGAGTTGCACTAGTGCCTGGGGCTGGCACATCACCTCGAGGAGTTGGTGTGCTGGATTTCAGAACAGGCGTGCTGGCTTTTTCATGCTGGTATCATTAAACAAATTAAATGAGTATTATTTTTAATCCAGGCCATATTATACAATTTATCACAACAGCAGCTGGGATGCTGGGCACCTACTGCCTAGTCCCTTAGCCAATTTTCATAAATCCACACAATGCTGACAACATTAACTCGTGAGAGAGAAATGCTGACCTTTTTGATTGCTGCCAAAATTAAAATAAGAAATGTAGAAAGTTATTTTCCCTCTTCTACTGACATATAAAAAGGAATGCCTGAGCTCATTTTTTTCTTCAGGAAAATACAGTATGCATTACCAAACCACTTTAGTTTGAAATCATTAATATCTCAATTATTATTTGACACAGAAAATCTAACTGCAAAACCAAAATACCACCATAGTTGATAGTATCAAAAAAAACACGATGCAGAGAATCAGACCAAATTATTAGTGATACTACAAGAAAAAGTCTCCAAGGAATAACAGCCTATTTAGAAGAGTTTAACAAAAAAACCTGAAGAACTTCTTAGTGACTATATACAGACTATGTTAAACCATAAGTTATTGCTTCCAAAAAAAACACCACACCAATGCTTAAGCCACTCTTGTTCCTTGTAATAAATTTGCAACTCATTTGACAGAAATATAGGAAATACAAGAAATCAAAACAAGGCAGAAAATACGGCTGAGGAAGAAAGCTCAATAATACTTTAAAGATCTGAAAAAACAGTAGGCAATTTCAGCCTCAAATGTTTAATGGGAGGTAATTTGTGCCACAAGTAGTTGCAGAAGAGTGGAGAGTCAGATTTTACAAGAAAGAAGACTAACTGGACCACTGATTACTACCTACCAGACCCATTTCCTTGGATTTGAGGGAAGTGGAACTTCCTGAAGAGGCTGTAGATGCTGGACTGCTGGAGGCATCCTTCTTCAGTAGGCGGGCTTTATCAATACCGTTCTCACGTGGTGAATGAGTGGGACTTGCCCTTGGGGAAGAAGGATCCTAAAACAATGGGAAGGGAAGAACACATATAACTGTGTCATAAACTGGTATACAAACACCACTAAGGAGTCTATGGGAGAAAAAACCCAAAAAAACCCCACCAAACTAGAAGAATTTAAACAGTAAGTGCAAATGACAAGACTTTTTGTTATCTTTGTAGAAAAAAAGCTGAAATCCCTTCATCAGCCTAGAGAAGTACATAAAGTCACATAATAAGCAATCTTATTGCTTATATATAATCATATAATCATAAATTGTTTTCAAGCACAGAGCTTCCAAGGATTCCTAAGTACAAACTAAAGCAAGTGCAGAAAACGTGGTAAGAGCAAGGAAGACCAAGAGAAACTGCAGTAACTTGACACAGTTTTTATCATGTACGTTCTCCATGCTCTGCTAGTCGCAATAAACATTTCAATAACCTCTTATAGATGATAAAGATCTTGCTTATCTCTACCTTCAGGAGAAGAGGCAGACTCATGTCTTCACAGATTTCACAGAGTATTTTGAGTTAGAAGAGACCCACAAGGATCATTGAGTCCAACTCTTAAGTGGAATGGCCCTTACAGGGATCTTTATATGCCATAACAGCTGTCACATTTTTGCTAAACACCATCTGTAATTGCCTTGCCACTTACATCTACAGGAAAACAGAAATCACCCCTCAGGTGATTATTTTTCTCTGTTCCAGAGGCACTCTCTGCATTTACTTTAACTTGAAATAGCCAGCCCCATGAGTTACAATACTATCAGAGCTCTGCAGGTTCTCCACGCTCCTCTGGCTCGTAAGAATAGCACCAGGGAGAAATCACACCTCACAAAAGGGCAATAAGTCTACTGACTGATTATTAAGCAGTTTCATTGTAAGCCGACCTTCTGAAAGGATTACTAAAATCACTAGCTGGACACCCATTTTTCTACTTGGCTGACATTGTTTGGGCATCTTGGACGACTGAGGGCACTTCTTTCTCTACCAGCTTCTCTCCATGTACTTTTCACAGATCTGAAGAACCTCACTACCATATTCAGGCTTCCTAAATCTGTGTGTTATAAGAAGTAAAAGATGAAGAAAAGGGAGCACCCATCCCTTTACCTTGATGCTGTTACCAAATCTCAGCTCTGGAGAAAAACAGTGCCTACAGTCTCCAGAAAATCTTGTAAACTAACTTCATTCTAAAAAAACAGTATTTCTGGAAAATGTCTTTAACATAGGAGATTTAAATACAAGCAATCTTTAAGGTAGTTTTTTTAATAACAATCCTACTATGAAATACAACATTAGATAATGTCTTCCTTTTTCATTCAGAGACAGGCGTTTGAAAACCTCAGCCTTCCACATGCAGTTCACCACAACCCTCTACGCTACAGAGCAGCTGTGAAATGTCAGAATGTTAACTGCAGAGAGAACAGACCTGGACAAAGCAGCAGAAGGAAAAACTGAGATGGCAATCAGATAAAGCTCAGAGGAAGACATAGTACTAATAAAAAGGAGAATTTGTGAATATTTTAACATATCCACAGAGGATTATTTTTCTTCTAACAACTAAATGTACTTTTCTTTCACCTTTGGGCAAATGTCAAGACTACAAAAATGAAAAAAGTTACCTCATTGGATACATCTACAACCAAGTTATCGTCACTCTTGTCCCCATCACTGTCCTATTAAAAATAAATAAATATAGTGTTCATTTCAATTAGTACAATAAGAGCCCAGACAGAAAGACTACACATCTAATCAGACATTTTTTGTTTTTCCTAAACAAAAAACAAACAGCCTTTCATTAAGTTATTAGCACTAGGGAGAATAATTAAAACAGAAACACAACACCTTATTTCTGCTATAATAGTAAAACCCAAGTAAGGTAGAACTAGTTGAAAAGTGGGGATCTCACCATCAGTGCAAGATCGTCCAAAACCCCTCCTTTATTACCACCATAAACAGTGTTATCACTACTCCTAAAAGAGAAAGGTACTCTGTTCATACACTAATCTTGTGTTAATTTAGAAAAAGTACTGTTTGTGCATACCTGGAAAAACACCAAAAAACAGATCTCAGGAAAATGGAGCTTTTTGGCATGTTTGATTAATCATCTTCTTTAAAGTGATAGTACCATTTTTCCTCTTTTTTCAGAAAGGCAAGTTTTGAAATCAAAAGTTCTGGGAAGAAAAAACTTCAGAAATGCCAAGGAATTTCAACATTTCTGCCCAAGAAAAGCAAAATACTTGGACATTCCTAAGCAGAAATGTTCTACTGGAGCTTGTCAAACTGCATTTTGACTGTTTCATTTAGATTGATGTTCATCTGAGCTGGTCTACTAATGATTGCTGTTACTGTAGTGCCTTCTGGTCCCTCTCTCCAACAGCGGCCAGGATGCCCCAGCAGACACACTCTGATACAGAGGTCTAGTGATTTCCACAGCACCTCAAAGTGTTTCAATCAGAAGGCAAGTCTTGACTCAAAATCAAACAAAGAAATGAAGTGACTGTCAGAGCTTTAAATTTTTGTGGGAACAAGTTTGATATTTCCAATAAAAGTACTTTTAGTTAAAAAGCTTCTACGCAAACAAACCAGACATACAAGATTGCTCAACTGTCCTCCATCTCTTGCTTTCAAAGTGTCTGAGCTTTCACACATAACACTAAATACTTTCTCTCACTTCAGGCCACAATGCTTTAAAAAAAACAAAACAAAACCAAGCTACCCAAAACCAACCAAATAAAAAACCCCAAACCAACCAACCAACCAAAAAAACCCCCCAAAATCCAACTGAAAAATACTCCCTAACCAACACAGGTAGTTTCAACCCTTCCCTTCTGCTAACAGCTGAATTCTGCTCCAAGAAATAATACAAACATATTAGGGATCCAAGAGTGCCACTGGACATAGAATGGTGACTCTATTTGGTATTCAGGAAGCTATCCAATCAAAAGGTGAAAACAAAGGACATGGAAGATTTAGCTCCGTTTATCTGCCACCTCTGGAGAAGTATGAAGAACCCAGAGTGCTAGAACAGGTGGGAGAATGTGGGAGACTGTGGGAGAAGGGACACTTGTTTACCAGAAATGCCCCTCTGAAGGAGGACAAAATTAGTTGCAATGCAATGTTTAAGTGAACCCTAGCGACATCTTAATAAATAGAAACTTCCTGGGACTATCAAAGGCATCTCTAGTAACTTCTACTAATATCAGAAGAGTCTCCTCACTAATAAGTTCACGCAGTGAAATTACATAGGTACTAATATAAAAATTAGTCAAAAGTTAAAAAGGGGGAAAAAAATCACTTTTTATTCTTATTCCAAAAGCTATAGGTCCTACAGCTCATTTATGTCCCTTTTGACAAAAGCAGTACTTCCTTGTCCCTACAAGTGATTCATCTAAAATGAGCTCAAAATCAGCAGATCTGTATTTGCTTAATTGGTGGACCTTAAAAAAAAAATCATCTTCAAGATTAGAATAAATCTGGAACTTTCAAATATCCTTGCTTTGCTCCATTTTTTAACTTGATGCTGCTTTTAGCTGTAAAATCCATTTCAAACAAACAGAGGGCAGAAACATACTTAAAATGTGGATTAAAAACTGCTTCTACTGTGCAATAGCATCATTTACATTTCTTTACAGTAGAAACACAAGACAAACAAGTTAAGCTTTTTCTTCCTTTTTATATCAAGCATAGCTTAAGAATGCTTAATCTCCAAATATTTAAAATGAAAAATGCCAATAGTGTATGAAACCCTTAAAGCTGAGGGAGTAACATGGGGAAGTTTGCCAAACCCTTCTGTAATTAAAACATTATTATTAGAAAGTGGTGGAAATACAACTTGTAAAACCATTAACAGCTTAAAATATCTAATAGCTGCTCAAAGATATTATCCAAGTGGAGAGAAATTAAAATTACCCTACCAAATACCGAAAAAATAAAATGGCACCTAATTTTCTCTTGGGTTTCAGTAACCAAGAACTAATTAGTGATCTGAATCACATAAACCAGACAATTTGCCACATTATTGCTATATCAAAGTACAGTATATTCTGGTAGATTTGAATTTAGCTTTTCAGTACTCTCTCACACCAGTCCTAGTCTCTTAGGCCTGTTTAAGCACTATCCTGTATTTTGGCTGAGAATTTAGACTTGAAGTCAAAAGCCTGTGTGAACCTTCTGATGCTCACACACATTGTTGCACTTCAGTGTCTCTTTAAAACCAAGCAACAAGCAAGCTAGTTAAAAATGCAGAACACAAAACACTGAACTTCCAGTATTTCAATTTGTTTTCTCTTGAAATTGCCTTATCAGCCAGAAGTAAAATTCAGTAAGTTGGTACAGCTTGACAGCATATGCAATTTGTAATGGTAATTATAATTCAGCATGGTAATAACTACTTATCATTAAAATTTACCAAACCCCTCTCAATAACAAAATCCTCCATTTCAAACAAACGTGCAATTTCTTGAGGAGTCCAGAAAGCATGTCACTCAAACTCTGAAAAATGCCCCAGAGCACATGTGAATCCCAAACAGCTACTCCTATTGAGGACTATTACTTCACAATATCCCAAACTACTGAGTCACTACTCTTCCCAAAATTTCAATCTTGTGCCTCTCTGGCACATATATTCATGTACTACTTCAGCCATACGAAAGTTGCCTTGTTCTTCACAGCTCTCTTACTCTTCTTACTGTGCTTACATACAAGCACAGTATGTGCAAATAAATTAATCATTTCCTTGACACAGATTTGCTTACATAGTGGCTGGAATCCTTATCATCCACCTTTCTCTTTTTGATGTCATTGGCATAGTCAGGGCCATTCCTGCGTTTATCTGTGCTTCGTAGACTCTCGGGGACCAACAGAGAATTACTCTGTAAAGACAAAAAACAAGGTCAATCAAAAATTCCTTTTAGGATTCCTCCATATATTCTTAAAAACTCAAATTGATGTGATAGATGTTTTAGAAATGTGATACGTACTTAGTCTTTTAATTCAATTTAATTCAAAACAAAGTCCTCCATGCAAACATGTACAGCTTCACGAATTCTAAGAAGCTTGGCTTTTCATTGTTCAACTTATCAAAAGTTTAGTTCACTTGTCAGTCACCATCTATTTAACTATTTAATTCAACTGAATTTATTGTTTAGGAGAAGAAGCAGACTTGTGGTTTATTCATGAACAAGTAAAACCAATTTTATAATTTTTTTAATGTTCAGATTACATATAATCAAAGATATTTACTACACAATCTGATTGATCAGTCACTTTTAGAACATCATAAATAGATGAGGCTTTGGTATGTACACCGGCAGGTATGGACAGAAAAACAGCAGCTTGCCTTTAATGCCTAAAATAACAAGTATATGCTGAATGTGGTTATGCAGTAATCAATTGTTAGCTAGAGTAAACTCCAATTGGATTCCTTCAACAAATGTATTGCAAACAAAGATCAAATATTTTTACTTCCAGCATAACATTCACTACTAGTGTGAAATTAAGGCTAAAGTGTTGCTTAATCAGACTTGATCTGAAAAACTGAGGCCAACACAGGTACACAAAAGACAAAAGCAAAGACTAATCTTTTCCTCAAACTACATGGACTGCTTTCATTCATGCTAAGTTATGCTAAGAACAAACTGTTGACCCAAAGAGCATTTTAGACATTTTTCAGTCACATGACAATTTGATATGCCTGTGATTCCCGATTGCCATCTCCATCTCAGTTCCAGCTAAAGCATTAAAATGTGTTACAATGAGTTCTTTTAAGTGCAGGATTAGCATATGCAAGAGGGCAATTTGTTCACTGATGTGTTAATGCTGTGAACAATACTGAATGGGTTGAGAAAAAAATCTCCTTTCACAAAGAACTGGTAAGCCTAGATCCTAAAAGCCAAGTACATGCTTAGATAAATAAATATAGGCTCACATAAATATATAAATAAACACGCGTTTACATCCATACACGTATCTCTCTCAAGAGAGAAGTCTAATATCAACATGAACTTCAGTGTAAGCCCTCAAAGGACATATTTAGATCTACTCAAGAGACAGAGATATTTACTTGTAATATATCATAAACATACAAATAGCCAGTGAACTGTGCACTGAATAGCTTCCCCTTTAAAACTTGAAGACATCAAGATAGTTTTGCTCAGACACAAATGTTTAGCCCCAAGGAGAAGGACAAGGAAACAGGGTACATAAGGCAATCTGAATCCTCTTTTTCCTAATTCAGAAGCTGCACTTTAAAGCCAACTCTAAGCTCTTTTATTCATGACTATTCAAGCTAAACAAATGCCAAAGGGCTTACATAAAGCATATAGGAGGGTCTATTGAAATTCAGTATAAAGAAGCTCAAAATAATGTCTTTACCGAAATGTTTTGTGGCTAAAAGGTGGGCTTGTTGGATCATTGAACTAATTGCCTTGACAAATACATTTGGAATTTAACCCCTTATCTCCTCCCAGATGCACACAAATTCAGGGATTCACTAGTCTGAAAACCATTAAAACTAATTTTCAGCATTTTAATGTTAAATCCATCATGCTTGTAGCAGTAGAAACATCTTAAGAATCAGTAGAAACACCTTAAGAAGCAAGATGTCAATTAAAACTTGACCAGAGGTGTTTTCGTCTTAAGGAAGAAAGTCTTTTGGTTAAGAAATACTTTGCTTAATAAAAATAACTAAAAATATCTATTTTCCTACTGAAGAATTTAGAGTTAAACAATTAAAGCAAATGCAGTAAAGACAATAAAATCAGCTCCTCACTTTTAATTTAAAAAAAAAAGTGTGAATAGCAGAAAGGTGGCAAAGAGGCAACATCTGGAAAAAATTTAGCAAACCTGCGATTTGGAGTTACAGCTTGCAAAATTTGACAACCTATAGGCATAACTACAATAGCTGAATTTTTTTCTTTTTTAATTTAGTCTACCTAGACAATGTTGACAATATTTTATACTCTTTGTCTTGCAGAATTTCAAAACTATGAAAAATAACATATGAAATCCCAGCTCCCACTGTGTCCTAAACACCAAACAGAGATTATTAGATTTGTTTTTTCTCCAAAAGACTGATGGTTTCTCACACAAACATGTAATTATATCACAAGCTTATTCTGCAAAACATATCCCAAATGGTCATATTTACACCACCTTTCTATAACTTACCACATTAATTTAAACGACTGTTCCCTGTGATCAGAGCATCCATGCTAGGAAGCTGTTGTAGAGCAGCTCATTTCCCAACAGCTACATCAGAAATTGCAAATAAGGTTGTGCTCTTTTTATGGCAAAATCTATGAGTAAACTCAAAAATTAAAAAGTTCCTGCTTTGTTTCCCATAGAAGTTCAAGAAAGTTCTAACAACTGTGACTAAAACCAGGTAAAGAAAAAACAGCTTGCTACTGTAAACTACTACCATAATTCAAACTACCAAATATGCAAGATTTCATTCAACAATGTGAAAATATGAATATTTTAAAATAGTGCAAATAGTAAACCCAGAACACTGAAGAACAAATTAAATAAATGAAAATACAAACAAGAACTGGTAAAGAGATGATCATATAAGCCTTGGGCTATTAATATCTCTCACCCTTGTAATGTTAAGGTTCAGAGAACAGTGAGAACAGCATACTAAAAGCCACCTTTCCTCATTTTAGCTCTGGCAGAGTTTATACTTGCTGTATGTCTACTATCAAACATGGAGAGACAGAAGACAGCAGCAACAGCTTCACAACATTAGAGTTTCCTTATCTTCTCTTTAGAAGAGTAATCTGTTTAGTTCTCCTAACTAGGTCTACTAACAACTGACTTATTTTCAAAAGTGGGACAAGAATTTTTAATTTGGCTACAATTTTTTTAAATAACTCTGCAGAAATTTTCAGCTGGGATAGATCTTCAATAATGATTCAGCTTATGCAAAAAAGGCAAAAAGATATATATACATGCATAGTTTATCTCCTATAGAGAAACTGCACAGCACCAATTTTTATTTTGTCTTAATTTCAACAGATTAGATACATGACTGAAGATACTCCTTTCATACGTAACAGTTCAGTTTATTAAGGATTACCAATGCAACATTTACAAATCACGAAGCTCAGATCAGAGCATGTGTTTTCCTGTCAGAATTACCAGACCGCATAAATGCTGTACAACAGGCAACTTGTGATCCTAAAGCAAGTCTGCTGCCAGCAAAAGTTAAATACTGAAACCACCAGAAGGCAAATGCGAAACAAAAACCTAGTCCTCATGCACAGAAAGAAGGTAGGTTCCCTACTAGGAATATAATGCACATTATTCAAATGCACCTCTTTGACTGCCACACTGCTCCCCACAGGAACCACTTCCAAACCTCAACTACGTGTGCCAGAGGTGCAGGCTGAGATTTATCCCATTATCCCACTGATAATTTATCCCATTATCCCACTTATAATACAGCACAGACAATTCATGCAGAATAGTACATAGAGAACTGACAGCTGACTTTATGCTGATCATTACATCAATTAAATAACAGTATTTACATTACATTTGTGCACATGGTTCAACTGCACCTGGTCCCAATTAAGATGTTCTCTAGTGCTGGGCCCCTTAGTCCTCTTGCTCCCCTTTTCCCCAGACCTGTGCACACACACAGGCTTGCTCTGTGCTTGGTCATTCCCTGACTCGCTGTGCATCCATGCCAAGGACAGCCACCAGCCATCAGAGCCAGTTACCACAGCTGAAAACTTGGGCTTGCCTGCTGTGCTCAGTAGAGCCTCTGTGTTTATTTTATTTAACCATGCACAGGACCCCTGCCCTGCCACTGCACCACACACAGGTGCTATCTACAGATATGCACAAATAGATGGGAACAGGTGCAATTCCTTGCTGAGTAGGCAAAACAGAATCAAGTCTAACAACTACACCCAAAACATCAGTTGCTCTTTGTTAGGACTCACTGACAGGAATACAGTAGATGCTGGAAGATGGACTTCAATATCCCCCAGATAGGCAAAAGAAGATTGCACTCAAAGGTATTCTACTCCAGAATCATTAACTTCAATTTGTTCAATATGCTTATTGCAAACATGCAGGTCAAAAACCCAAAAGCTGACTTATGAAGTCAGTAGGTTTTGTGTCAAATTACTCCTGATGGATAGCTACTTGACGTCACCTTTCTTTCAAGCACCATTTTAATTTATGTTGATTTTACAATCAGAAGACATTAACAAGGAATAAGTTGATTTCAGTATTTTCAAGCTACCCTTTGTCAAAATCAAGGTATCCATAAAAATTTTTACCAGACCACCTCAACCCCATTGTCCTTTGTCATCAACCTTATGCTGCCTTCTTTCAGCTACAAACTAAACTGCTGCATAGCAACCCAGAGCTCTTACATATGAGCAACCTCTGAAGCCATTCTTTCTTCAAAGTCCAAGAAACATACTTGTGGTGTGCGGATCAGTACCCTAAACTTCCATATAACAACTTCTGTGAATTTCTTCTCCCGATTAAAAGAATTAAAACACAAAACAAAAACAGCGTGCACATAATATCTTCCAAAAAGTAGCACTCAGTTGTTCATGCCCACCTTCTCCAAGACTGGGAGGTGAAGAATAAGATAGAGAGCTCAGGGCACAGAATATTTTTCTACTGTAGGAAAAGAGCATTTGCTTTACAAAACAATAGCAATATTTACACTTAACAATGAAGGCAAAAAAATGTGTGGGAAAATTTATGAATACTTCCTAGGCCTTAGAAAATAAGCTCCGTATTTTTCATGAGGACAGAAGATAAAAACCAACTAATGTAAATCCTAAGCACACAATGAAGTGAGATTTCACTGGCTGAAAATTACTACTGTTACAACAGAGTGCATCAAAACATTTGCATTTCTGTGCTGTCCAAACAGGATACTAGAATAGTGGGAAGACAAGTGATAAATGAACACCTACGAGTTTGAAAACTGCTGCAAGCATGTTTCCTAAAGAAAAAAATGTAGACATCAAAGTTCTTTTATACTGATATCTCTCAAAGCTTTCAGTTTCAGTTGCAAAACTTGCTTCTTTGCCTGGCTTCACTACCTGCAGCCAGAATTTGCCACATTAGAAGGGATGCCTACATTTGCACAATAACACGACCCAGTTTGGTATGGTTAAGAGATAAATCAGCCAAAGCCACCAGCTGTTACCCACGTAGGCATGCAATTTAAATCTCACAACATAGTTTTAGCATTCATATGGAAGTATACTATTATTACTAACTTATATGTTACTCATTACACAAACATGCATTTACCAAAGAACTTTTCATTTTACTTTCTGGAACTTGAGATAATATATAAAAGAAAAATGTAGCCCTTGCTATTTAGATATAACAAAAGTAGTTAAACTGGTCAAAATAAAAAACAATGAAACCATGTCTGTGTATTAATTTATAAACACAAGAATTTCACTAATTTTGGTGTATTTCTACACATACAATACATAAAAACTCGTTACTGCTTATCTAAGGAGACTTTAAAAAAAATAAGTCCACATCTAACTTAAAAATTAATATGCTCCTACCTGTCACAGTATGCTTTAACCCAAAGTTATGTCACAAAAACTCAATTTAAAACCCCATAGACAGGCACTAAATTTTAACTTTTCAAGCTGACATTTCGAACTGTTAGCTTCTACTGATAGTGCTTGAAGGTCATGCTAGAGGTATTTGATGGAAATCATACTGTAGAACTGCACAGTAACACCAAACATCATGGTGAATTTAGGTAGCTTACTAACAGCCTGGGGTTTGGTGTCTTGAATGATGAAAGCATGCCTGTCAGGACTTTTAGCAGCACCATTACTTTTAAAATGTTAATCTGAAAATCAAATTGATTTCATCTTGATGACCCAGATGTTATAAAGTGATTTCAACCACATATAATAACCAAACAGACCTGCTGCTATCCCTTGTGTACTTGGGACCTATTTCCTATTATCCTTAAAAATATATTTTACATTAAAAGAAAATTCCATTAAAAATACAAGAGAACTAGAGAAGTTTGAAGAGCCCATAATTCCCAGCTGATCATTTTAGCCACAGAGTTGAACTTAACTATCTCTTGAATTATTTTTTCATTGAAGGTGTCCTTTACTGTTAAGTCAAGATTTTGATGTAACAATATATTTAAGCAATTTTAAGTTCAAGTTCACATGTATTCAGCTATTAAAGTTTAAGTTAGCTATGTAGTATTATCCTGCACTGAGACTAAAAAGAAACTAGAATGAACATAGTGTAGTATCCAAAACTCCATATAGCCACATGCCAAAATTCCTGCATGATATAAAGCCTCAGATTATTTAAAAGTTAATTACTGATAAAACCAGCATAAAAACAGTCTGCTTCAGGTATATAAGCAAGCAATCATCAATTAGACATATGGATACAGAAGCATCTGCAGCAACAATTTTACATAGTTTAAGTAAAATTTACATCTATAGTAAACTAAGCAAGTGATCCTGCAAGTCTCCCACAACCCAAAAGCGAGGTTTAATTTTTGATAGTTTTCCTTCCATAGGCAAGAACTATTCTCAGCTACAAGATTAATTCAGAGTCCAAATTTCACAATGCTAAGCACCTGATCTTAAATTCAAACCCTTGACCAAAATTACTTAAAATGAAAATTAATTAAACCAAATTACATGACAGACAGGGCAGGGGAAGCTGGGACCAGGGCAAGGACAGGAAACATAACAATCAAGTCAAAACACAGAGCCATCACTAGCTAGGGATTCCTGTAGTCAACTAACAGCACTCAAAGAAGTATGTCCCACACAGAGCAAAAAGCCCTTAATAAGTCAGAGACTTCATAAAAACCCAGCTTAAAATTATTTCTGCAGATACAGTCATTAATAACATTAAGCAAGCTGAAATGAATGTTTCTTGCTTAGTAATCTAAAACTAAAAGACTGCTGCAAAAGACATGCAGATAGCTTCCAGTAAATAACTGTCAAGCAAGCCTTGTATATATATTAAATAAGCAGCAATAAAAGTCAGAAGTTTAATACTGTACAGCTATCTGTCAAATAACTTTTCCTAGTTCTTGTCTTTTGTAACTGAGAAAAGGAACAAAATAGAGCCCAAATTCACCTCTGACATAAACAAATAGAATGAGCTTTGTTACTTGAATTAAGTTGCACATGACCATCTCTAACAGACTAATACAGCAACATCACTCAAAACAAAACAGCATGAAAAGCAGCAAGTAGTTCTTTAGAGGGCTTTTCAGACAAGGCCAATTCTATTAGAGCTTATGTCTACAGGGAAAAAAGTATCACTGTAGGAGTTATACCTGAAGCACAAATTAAGCAGTAATAACATTAGTATGGCTTAAACAGATGCAGTTAGAAAAACCTCCTAGGGCCAAACACCATCACGACACATTTAAGATTCTCGCATTTAAATTTCTGACGCGTTCTCCAACTCTAATACCTGAAAATCCTAGAGACTAAAAATCTTAACTCTGGACTAAAAACGCTGTATTTGCAACATCCTTTTTGATTTGCAGCTTCGTGCCCCCTTTCTGCCTTCAACAAGCAAACAAAAGTTCAAGTTCACCTAAAAGCATTCTGCTCAGAAACAAGACTCCTTCATACAGTCCATCAAACAAATTATCTGGTGTTCTGCATAAAACAAGACATATCTTAACAGAAAACACGTATTCCTTGTATCATGAAAATAACTAAAAGGAAGACAAAACAGACAAACAGCACATCATCTGATTATTACATTATTGGAAATGGAAATATTAGCAGGAATGTTGGTACTTACTGTGCCTGGCTCTCTATCTGCTCCCGCAGTAACCAAGAAATGGACAGACATGCCCGTTCAGACACAGAGGCAAGAACAGAAATAAAAAAGGGGGGAAAAAAAATTAGAACAGAAGCCACAAACAGTTTTAAAATGGCTTTTATTTATATAAGTCATTGCACATTCCTAATACAGTGATTTCCTGAAAATTACAGTATTTTGTAAACATGATTTACAGTTTAACCATACACAAAGCCTAGTTTTATTTCATGACAGAATAAATTATTTTCTTTTCAAAAATTAGTCAAGTGCAATTTTGCCCCATATTTAACTGAGTACTAGAATTTAAGCTTATGAAACTTAAGTAACAGATGCAATTATCTAAGTCTTTTGTTTGAACACATTCACTTCAAAATTTAACTTCTTGTTCCCCCTACCTTCCCACCCACCCATTTAACAACATTACTTTCTTTGAAAAAAATCACCATTATGCAGTTTAACAATTTTCCACAATATGGTGCAGGCCACTGCTATTACAACTAAGCATTTACCAGGATGTCAAAAGGCCCTGCAAAGTACAGAGCGGGTGACCCCTAGTGATCCCCTTTAAAATATTGAAAAATTCCAAGCTGAATTTTGCTTCAGTGGTTTATATGCAGACATTTTAAAGTTTGCCAACAGTTTTTTTTCATTCTATATAACTTGAATTCTTTAGAGATGCACATAATTTGCAGCAATGTGCAAATCTGACAATGTCCTAATCAGGCCTGCCATGCCTCTCACCTCTGTGGTGGTCTGCATCGTGATGCTTCTTGTCATCTTTTATTGCCAAATGAGACTGCCCACCCAAAGCACTGGAGAGGGCAAGAAGGCCAGCACTGCTTCCAAGTGGAGGGATTCCTGGAGGCTGAAGTCCTGATGGATGCGGTGTTAGAGGCACTGGAGGTCCATGGCCATGGGAGAGATGCTGAGCCTGCAACTGCTGCTGCTGTTCCCAGCGGTATCATCATCCCCAGAAGAACAACGTACAGCACATAGTTTGGGAAGGATAAGGCAGAAATTTGGTTAATTATTGAGAATCTATAGTGGATTTTGACATTTATTTGTTTCCTCTTAATCTAGCCCCCCTTTAACCCACCACACTATACACACTGCATTGTATCATGCTGTCTGAGCACAACTCTGCTCATGTCCCAGAAAAGCTAGCTGGATACTTGTTTTGCAGCCTGATGTGTAAGTTCAGCAACTATAGGTTGTTTTGGGCAGCTACTGCCTGCCACAGCATCTCTGGCAACAAAGAACAGCAGCAGAAGAATCAAACACCTTTCCCTTTCTAGAGAAAGCTGTACCACTGCTCTGAAAAAAAAAGTTCCAGGGGCAAGATTAATTTACACTCACATCCCTCTCTTCCCCCAGTTTGGAAGCAGCAAGTACCTTTCTATCCTGAATATTAAAGAATGTAAAAGATATTATGAATTTCATATTTAGCAAAGTTTAATTTGCATTTTATTCTAGCCAAGGTTTTTAAGGGAAAGAGGGGAAATTATTTATGATTTGCAAGATCAAAATCATAATGAGTGGACATACAACTCTGTAACCAATCTGCTAAAATAATCTGTAAGTAACTTTAGAAACAGAGTTTTTACATTAGAATGTCTTCCCCATAGTTTAAATATTAAGATATTTTCTAGTTAAAGCTTCCATGGTTTTATTAATGTTTACCAAGTTCAGCTATCCATTTAATTTGCCTAACATGCTTAGCACAGGTTTTTTTTTTAGATGAAGCTTCAAAAGCACCTTTAGCTTAGTCATAGCTCCCATAATCTGCTCCAGGTTAACAGGTATTCTTTCTCTCTCTCCTGCTTCCTTGTGTCTGGGCATATGAATAGAAGACAGAACAATTCTCTCCACCTTGGCCACTCTCCACTATCCCTCTGTTCAAGGCAGATACCAGGAAAAAGCTAGAGTGCCATCCAATTAATGGGATCGAACAGGAGACAAATAAACATATGTCTGAACAGGATGAACTCAAGTTTGACCAGGTGAATGCCAGTGGTCCTGTAATAGCATGTAAAATTTTTACAGTACTACTGGCAGCTACTGAAATCATACCTGGACTACAGCTTATAATATTTCACACATCGCACCAAAAAAACTCAACTCAAAATAATGCAGAAATATTTTATCTGTTTCTTTAGGTGTGAAGTCTTTTCAAGACAACCTGTCAACAATACCTGTACAACTATCTACTGGCATATGAATGAATTTATTTATTACTATTTATATATATTACCACTGAACTCCTACACTTTTACTTCTCATAACCCCATCCCAAGACATGCCTTGAACTGTTTATAAAATTATGCAGACACAGGGGCTGACATTCAAGAACACTGCACTGTACTTGCTAAGTTTTCACTTTTCTGCTGTCCCAGCTTTCATGCAGCAATCATTTACTTATTCTGAATTACAAGACAATCTTTAAATTTACCACAATCCATTAGTCAATTCTACAAAGCCACACATTTACCAAATCTCTCTCACACCACATATCAGGAATTTATTTTTGAATGCTGCATAAAAAGCCATGCTAGCCTACACTTCAAAACATACATCTGATCATCACCCTTTTCAATATGTTTAGAAAACAAGGTAAAAGAGAACTTATTCTTCTAATTTAATGTGTTTACAAAAGGCAACATTTTGAAGGAAGCATTAGGAATCATTTTGATTTTAAAGTAGTTAACACAGTAGACCACTTTCTACAATATCAATCAGTTTTTGCTAGTGAAGCTTCACTTAACTGAAGAACTATCAGTAAGGAGCACTGTAAGGTCTGACAGGACTGCAGAGTTTGTTTTGGGGGTTTTGCTTGTTTTTGAATCCAGCCCCTAAAGAACAATATGACATCCCTCTCCACACTTTAATGAGACTTCAGTAGCTTCCAACACATTTCCTCAAAACAGGTGATAACCTGATATTTTGGCAGCCTCTCTCAGAGATGGTGATTTCTTCACCTCCTTCCTCCTTGACCACTTCAGCCAGGTCAGTCATCTGCACTCTAGCTCTGAGGCAGCTTCTATCAGCAGTACTGTGCAGCATTGTTGGCATCAGTCTTACTTGTCCCCAGCTGCACTATCACTCCACGTTACCTAGTTTTGTGTGCAACTGCCTAAGAATGAAAAGTGATTTATTCCTTCCAAACTGGTTTCATGGAGAAAATCCTCCTCCCTTCTCCAACAATAAGCTCAAACTAGCTTCTTCTGCAGAGTGACCACGGGAAGTTGAAACAGGGAACATGAGTTAAACTGTTTCCATTCTTGTCCCTACCATTTAGGAAGTGTACAAAGACAACCCTAATTCATCTTTCTCCTGCTTGGTTTAATTAGCAAACAAGTTAACCCACTTGATTTCAGGAAGCACAGGTTAACGTTTTAAGAAATGTTAGGGGCATGTTACCTGCCATTTCCTGGCTCTGGTTTGTAGCCCACATACCACACATTATGAAAGTCTGAGAAATGAGGAACAGATTAATGCTCTACAAAAGGTTCTGAAGCTGAGAGTGGAAGGATTGTGCTCTGTTCTCACTGGTGCTATTGCACACAAATAGTGGGGAGCAATGGGCAAGGTGTGGTGTGAGAGCTGTGAGTGCACTGCAAAGCTGCTCTGCACGTTTTTGTAGCTTTGCAGATGGTTACTTACAGGCATGGTACACAAAGATCCGTAAATATGGCACTACATGAAACTGACTTAAAACTGAAATCCTGATCATGGTCGTTTAAGCCACCAATGTTATGTATGATTTCATGCTTACTATCTGATGTTCATTGCTGTTCAGGGCTTTAATATACTGATTTATTGCTTATGTATTATTTATTCATAACAGGTTTGAAGTTCTCCCTAAGAGATGAGGGATTATCCATAAAGATGATCCTTTCCAGAAGTTCATATTCATTTTATTTAAAAAACTTTAATTTTTAAAAGCATATTGTATTGTTTTTGTAGAAGAGATAAAAGGAATATGTGCTGCACACAAAGGAAGAAAATAAAGACCAGGGAGAGGGATAACAGCAATGTTCACCAGATGCATTTAGTAACTAAACATTTGCCATAGTAGATCCTACAAACAATTATGTTATGTGTATAATCACTTTCCCATCACTTCAAAGACACTAATGCCTGTTCTGTAACCTTTTAAGAGCTTAGCAGCAGTGAGATATAAAACGGAGTAGGCTGGCAGCAGTATCATGGTCTACTAGGCATGTTCATTAGCAGTTAATTAAAAACTAGACATCTGCCATAAGAAATGTGCTCAAAAAAGGATGAGTAACAGGTCTGTCTTAGTACCAATTATTATCATTACTTGCAGAGCAAAGGCTGTGTCCACTTTCAGAGGAAAGTGAGAAGGTAGAGAAGAGTGCAATGATGCATACTTAAGTGACTGCACTTAAGATAATTAACCACAGCAGTGATTTTAAAAATATCTGTAGCTCACCCACCATTTTGTTGCAAACCCAGAAGTTCTTAACATTTGCAAAGGGAAAAAAAGAATTACAAACTCATATTACTGTACTGTTTAGATGTAGGTTTTATTGCCNCAATCTCTGACAAAGACTTACAAAGACAGAGTTAGTATGTCTTTGTGAAACAGAGCACCTACAAATAAACAGTGATAGGTTTCCCTTAGGCTCCTTGCTCATAAAGATAGAGAAGAAGCTCTTACAATCCCAGTTCTCACCTTGAAGCAGCTCTGGTGAGGACTCAAACACCGCATTTTACTTTGACACCTTTTTCACTTAAATATATGTTTTTTAATCCTTATCATTAAGCACTTAGAGTGTTCTTCTGTTCTTAAACAGATATATAATGTACTCTTCTATATCTCTTGAAAAACACTGAATTAAAAATTCAGATGTGATTGTAAATGAACAGTGGAAAAAAGGTTATGCTTTGTCCCAGACTACAAGAGCTGTCTTCTCTTGTGCTTTTCTAAATAAACACTTGAAAAATAAACACAGAAAAATTTTTCCAAAATCTTATCAGCACTAGCATCAGTAATACTATCAACAGTTGCCTCCAAGTTCCATAGAGGTGTTCTGAAAAAATATCTGGAAAACACAAGTCATTTAGAGACCTAAAATGTAAAGGACACTATTTCATGTCAACTTTCGTAAAACAGAAGAAATATGATTTTATTCAACTCAAGCAGACAGAAAGACATGAGACAAAAACACATATTACTGTGTTCAGTTCCATTATCATATTCACTTCCTTTCCAAAGGAACATCTTCCTGTTTTTCATTTGCTTCCTTGAATTTCTTAAGGAAGTGAGAGCCTGCATCAAATATCTGCAGCCAACAAACACAAGAGGGACACTGTCTGAGCACATACACGCAGTTGACTAAGGAATAACCTTTTCCCTCACTGTTTAGAAATATTTTTAAAACCAGTATTGCAAATACAACCTTTCAAAAAAGGAAGTAACTCAAGATTATGCTCCTGTCACATCCCATTTTTTTCCTCATCCTAAAAAATCCAAAAGCCCTGTATGCACAACCCACAGTACCAGCAGTCAAATCTGGCAGGAGGAAACTCAACAGACACTCTAAGCTTTTAATTAATACTTACATTTAAATTTCTGTAAGTATTTTCCAAAGAGTATTTCAGCTATAGGGAAGAATGTATTTCTTCAACAACAAACAATCACTTGGAAGAACATATTCACATTCTTCTACAAAAGTGACTACATCCATGGACATGGGAAGAGTAAAAGATACCATCTACTTAAGGCTTCTTTGGGGCACATCTTTGATATGGCCCCTCACAAAATTCTTGCCACTCAAAGAAATATTTCATTGAAGGATGGATTATTATATGGATGAGGAACTGGATGGATGACTGCATCTGAAGAGTCAATAAAACTAAACCCAAAGAGTCAATGGCTTCACACCTCTGTGGAAAACAGTAATGAGTGCTGTCCCTCAGGAGTGCAAAATGTGACCAACACTACTCAACACCTTCATCAATAACACAGGGAACGGGACTGACTGTGCCTTCTGCAAGTTTCCAGATGACACCAAGCCATGCGGTGCAATTGATTCACTTCAGGGAAGGGGTGACATCAAGATGGATGACAGGCCCGAGAAGGGGGACTATCTCACGAGGCTCTCAAGAGGTTCCACAAGGTCAAATGCAATGTCTGGCACCTGAGCTGTGACAATTCCTAAATTGGGGGATGAAGGGCTTGGGAATGGCCCTGCTGAAAAGCACTGGGTGCTAGAAGATAAATCATTGGATTACTGCATCTGCAGCCCAGAAAGCCAACTGTATCCTGGGCTGCATCAAAAGAATTTGGCCAGCAGGTCGAAGGAAGTGGTTCTGTTTCTTTTCTTCCCTCTACATCATGAGATGCTTACTGGAGTACCATGCCCTGCTCTGGGGTCTACAGTGCAAGAAAGACATTAACCTGCTACAGGAGGTTCAAAGAAGGCCCACAAAAATGATCCGAGAGGGCTGGAACACCTTTCCTAGGAAAAAAAGACAAAGTTGGGGTTGTTTAGCCTAAGGCTCTGGGAACACCTTACTGTGATCTTTATATACAAAGTGGGTCTGTAAGAAAATGGAAAGAGACTTTTTACCAGGGCCTGTAGCTACAGAACAAGGCTGTTGTTTTACACTGAAAGGTGGTAAGTTTACACTGGACACAATGACAAAACTTTTATGTTGTGAGTGGTGAGACACTGGATGCCCCATCCCTGGAAGTGCTCAAAGTCAAGGTTGGATGGGATTTTGGGCAACCTGTCTCGTGGAAGGTGTTCCTGCCCTTCCCCTTCTGCCCATGGCAGAGGGGTTTGGTTTGATATGTCAGTGTTTCTTCCAATCCAAGTCTTTCTATCATACGTAAACAGATTTATTTATGAAATACCAAATAGGCACTGTTTACTGCTCCATTTCCCAATTTTGCTTTGGCAGCAGCTGTCATATTTCCTTCTTGATGCTTCTACATGTTTATTTTTCCTTGATAATATCACCACACAAAGTGTGTTAATAGTCCCCACAAGACACTTCCTTCTGACCTATTTCAACCCTAATCTTCAGTACCACTGCAGCAATTTACAAAACTAAGGTCTGAGTTTGCTTTGTTTTGCTAACTGTATGCAACTGTGAAGAGTGGCTGATACACCAGACAGCTGAGACAATATTCACAGACAACAGGCTGGAAAAATGGACTCTCAGGAATCTCATGACGTTCAACAAGGGCAAGTGCAATATCCAACACCAGGAGGAACAATACCATAAACTCATATATGTTGGGACCCACACAAAGCTAGAAAGCAGCTTTGCAGAAAAGGTCCTTCCATACTAAATTGTGCATGAGCCAGTAGCAATGTTCCCTTGTGGAAAAGCAGGAGAATGGCATCTCAGGCTGCATTAGACAAAGTATTGCCAGCAGGTCTAGGGAGGGGATCGTTCTTCTCTACTTATCACTGTGGGAACTACAGCTGGATTACAATGTCCTGTTCTGGGTTTCTCCTTACAAGAGACATGAACAAAACAGAGAGCATCCAACAATATATCTAGAGATGGCTAAATAGTCCCAGGTCTCTCAGACTCTTCTCATATGACATACCCCAGTCCCTTACCTTCATAGCCCATCACTGTATGGCCCAATGAAAGACAAGAGGCAAAGGGTGCAGACTAACACATAGGAGGTTCATCTTGAACATTAGAACACACTCATTTTTGACCGAGCCCTTGCACAGGCTACCCAGGGAGCTTTGGAGTTTCCATCTTCGAACACACTCAAAAGCTGTATAGACATGGTCCTGCATAACTGGCCCTAGGTGGTCCTGTTTGAGCAGGAGCAAGTAGATCAGATGACCTCCAGTGGCCTCTTCCAACCTTACCAATTTTATGATTCGTAGACTGCAGAATCACAGAATGCCTGAGGCTTCAAGGGACCACAGGGGGACATCTGGTCCAACCTCTCTGCTCAAGCCAGGTCATCCCAGAGCACATGGCAATGGATTGTGTCCATGTAGTTCTTGAATATCTCCAGTGAGGGAGACTCCAAAACCTCTCTGGACAATCTGTTCCAGCACTAGGTCACCCACAAAGTAAAGAGTTCTTCCTCATATTCAAATGGAACTTCCTGTGCTGTAGTTTGTGGCAGTGGCCTCTTGTCCTATTGCTTGGCACCACCAAGCAGAGCCTGGATCCATCCTCTGACACCCTCTCTTCAGATACTGATAGACAATGATGAGGACATGATTGTCATCTCAATCATCTTTTCTCGAGGCTGAACAGGCCCAAGTCTGTAAGCCTTTCTTCATAAGTGAGATGCTCCAGTTCCTTAATCAACTTTGTAGCCCCCCTGCTAGTGACAGGCTTGCCACTAGACCATGTGCCACTTCTCCCTGCTTACTGTTGTCTCCCTGTTTAAACAAGTTTTAGAAAAGTGAGTCAGGTACTACTATAATTTCTTAATTTTCTAACTACTTCCTTTGAAATATTTGTTTATTTTGGTCAATTTGGTTTCCTTGCTTCCTCATCTTCTAAATCCTTTATTCTGACAGGAAGAAAGCCACATTCTACGACAGTAAACAAACTCTAAAGTGCCCACCACTGCATGTCTAGCTAATGAGCCAAGAATGTGGGTTTGTAGAAGTTGTTTGAAAACTATCCTTATGTGAACAAGCCACAGTGCCTAATGTGGGAAGAGAATGTCCTTTCAGTAACAAAGAATAGTGTCTTCAGCAAGTCTCTTCCATCTATAAACCACATGAAATGTCATTGTACTACAGAAATTTAAGTCCATAAAAGGACAACATTGGCAAAAGCTATTCAAAGCCGTATATTTCACACATACAGAATTTGTGCAGCAGTGGCATGATTATTTAATGGCCCAACTGTCTCATGGGTAAAATCCTGTTCCTTTTTCATGCTTTATTAAAGGAGATGTATAGGGTAGTGTCTTGCGGTCTTCACAATGATTTTCCACTCCCACAAAAAAAGCAAATGAAACCCCACAACTTTACTGGGAAGAGAATTTATGTCAGAAAGCAAATATCTAAGTCAGAAAGAAGACGTAAGTTAACTCAAGTCTGTTAAATTTCTGAACAGAAAGCTCTTCAAAGTTTTTCCCATTTCCTGTTTTCGCTTGTTCAGACAACACAAACCACACTAATAAGTATGAATTGGACAACATTTTTAAGCAGTAAAGGGTTGCATAAATTGCCTCTCATAAAACAGAAAACTGATGCTATACTGGGATAAAGGCAGCTTGCCACACACATTCCCCAAACAGTCCTTTTTTTACAAATTAATTTCAGCTCTAAGGTAACTGAAATAAGACAGAGAAGCTGTATTTCAGTGCTCCACTGTAAGTGCAGTAAGCTCTTGTGTCACTTTAACTATTAAAATAAAAAAAGATACAGAAGGTCCAGCAACATGCTCAAAGTAATCCAAGAACCTACTTCAAAACAACATGAAGTCTAACTGGAAGCCTGTACCCCAAGGTTCAAAATTACTCCATTATTGTTTAATTTGCTTATCAGTGACTCGGACAAAGCAACAGACGCTTCCTCAGCAGGTCACTGATGACACAGAGCTGGAGCAGTGACCGATACCCCAGAGTGCAGCCCTTCAGAAGGGCCTCAAAAGGGTGGAGTGATGGGCAGAGAGGAACCTTCTGAAATTCCACAAGGGCAAATACAGGGTTCTGCACTGGGGAGGAATCACCCCAAGCACCAGCACAGGCTGAGGCTGATCTGTTAGAAAGCAGCTCTGTGGAGAAGGACCTGGGGGTCCTGGTGGACAGCAAGCTGTCCATGAGCCAGAAGTGTGTCCTGGTGACCAAGAACGGTGTCCTGGGGTGCATTAGGAAGAGCAGTGCCAGCAGGACAAGGGAAGTGATCTGGCCCCTCTACTCGGCCCTGGTGAAGCTTTCACCTGGTGAAGTTATTAAGGTGATTAGGGAAATGGAACACCTCTCGTATGAGGAAAGGCTGCAGGAGCTGGGCCTGTTCAGCCTCAAGAAGAGATGACAGATGAGTACTCATCAGTGTCTGTCAGTATCTGACCGGAGGGTGTCAGTGGATGGATCCAGGCTCTGCTCAGGGGTGCTGAGCAACAGGACAAAAGGCAGTGGGCACAAACTGATGCACATGAATCTCCACTTGAGCACAAGGAAGAACTTTACTGTGCAGGTGACCGAGCACTGGCACAGGTTGCCAAGAAAGGTTTTGGAGTCTCCCTCAAGGGAGACATTCAAGAACCATCCGGACACAGATGTGCCATGTGCTCTGGGATGACCTGGCTTGAGTAGGGAGATTGGACCAGATGTCCCCCTGTGGTCCCTTCCAACCTTACCCATTCTTTGATTCTGATTCTGTACATATGTATTCTTTGGCTTGCATTCTGAAATATTTTCTACTTTTATGAGAAATTTTGAATTTTTTCAACACAAAGAGAAAAAAATATTCTCCCAGCACCAGAAAGGCTTGGGTTGCTCTTAATTACATGGCCAGTACCAGTACGTACACAGTACTTTTGCTGAATCACAGGATCCCACTCTTAAATTTTAATACTATAGTTAGTTTTACACCTACAGAACTAAGAAACAGATCTTCAATGCTTCCCAATGTAATTCAAAAAGCATTTAAAAATTAATAACCAAGGATAATTTATTAATCATTGATTCGTTTCCACATTACAATATACTATATATTGCAAGGGAGAAAGGACCCTTAGTACAAATCTGAGCAGCAACTCTTATCTTCTCTGGGCCTTCCTGTCTTACTGTAAACAGCTAGGTTTCACTGCCTTTCCTCCTGGCATCTTCCGAGGGCAAGCCCAGGCACCAGAATTAGAAAGATAAGAGATAATACACTTCAGATCACTTCTGTAAACAGTAAATGACAGGTGTGGGTGGCCCCTCCCAAATGATTCGCCACCACACCCAGTGAATAAGCCCATCAGCTGTTTTTCCACTAAAGTGACCAGCAATTAACTATTTAACAAATTTTTAGCAATAATTCTTAAATGGCAGGATTTCCCATTATCATAGAGGGAATAATCATACAGCACTGCCAGCAGGACTGGCATTTTCACCAGAGCAGGTCTGCAGTAGCAGCCTCTCCAGGCTGTGGAGCCTCTGTGGATCATCCCACAGCATGCAGGCAGAGCCCTGCGGCAAGGCTGCAAGGCATCGCCAGCAGATGGAATTCTTCCCAAGGTGCATCAACATCTTCTCCCCGAGGTGCATTAACGCTCCCCTACCATAGCTGCACCCACACAAAGGCTTTTGCCGACAGAAAAGGGTTTTCTTCCTTTCCCTGTGCTTTTAGGCAACGCAAGTCAACCTAAAACTCTGCAGGTTGTACCACGTGCAGACTCACTGAAGTATGAGTAGAGCAACACAACAAGCAGCCCACAAACTAAAGAAGCCCTTTTGCTTGTCTAACCTTTTTTGTATGTACAAGCAAACCATACTTTATATGCCATACACAATATTTTACATCATTAATATATTGTTATGTACAACCTTTACTGTATATTACATGTACTGTTCTGTGTATGTTACATATATATTGAGTGTTTATAGTTCTATGTAAAAATACAGATCTTCAGTGTGTTTGTACCTATAAAAAATGTGTATTCCGGGGCTCATTTAAGAACAATTCCTGTCTCAAACACAAAAAACCCCCCAAAAAAACAAATAGAACTGAATCAGAAGACCATGTTTTTAAGGGTCCTGGTATTAATTATGTTATTTTCCTTGCTTTTTACTTAGATAAAATCTTGTTGTTGGTTTTTTCATTTCTTAGGCTAAATTCTGAAGAAATAAGGGATAAACAGCAAAGCTGAAAGGAACTAGGAGAAAAGGACTGCCACAATGGAAGAACCAGACAAGCCTTTGTAAAAAACAGATGCCACAGGACAGGAAGGGTAGAGTCAGAGTCACCACAGAAAAAATTATTCTTGCTTGGGAAAACATGTCTCCACCAAAGGACTTCCCAGACTCTAAAATAAAGTAACAAATTCAGAACCACAGTCTAAAAGTGGCAGAAGACAACCTTAAAATCTCCTGGTCCAGACAAGACAAAGGCTGGTTTTCTGAAACCATTCATGTTCCTCTGTCACTGTCAGTGTAAGTCAGTTCAAGAGCAAAGCTTTTCTTCAATTTTAGACAAGTACATATTGCCTTCTCTGAAGGCTCAGATGCAAGCCTGAAGTCTCTGATGCAAGACTGAAGTCTCTAGAATGAAGCTGTCAGCACACACTGCTTCTGCTCTGCAGAAACTGCCAGCACATTTCATTTCTGTGGCAATCATAAATTCCTGCTATTACTCACCTTCTAACCTCAAATCTAGTATTTGCCTTTTTAGCTACTGTTAGCATACCACCACCATCCAACAACACTTCAAAAGCATGCTCCTGCTGCACAGTTGCCAAAAACAACTAGTTCAAGCACGCACCAATTTGGAAATGACTTACAGATATTACTCTAGAGAGTTTTATTACTGACGCATGATTATCTTAAAAAGTATTTATTTTCCTTTCAGGTTCTTTTAGTCTCCAGAAACTTAACTCTTGCTGGACATGACAGAAATTATTAAGTAGCAAGGCTTTTTGTAAATTAAAATCCAGAAGTTAAATAGAGGATTTGAAATTATACTCACTGTCCTTTTGTCCCAGCTACTACTAACTACAAAAACATTTCAGAGACACCAACAAATGAAAAATATGACAGTCATAAGAAAAGCAGTGCACCAATCTTTATTTAGTGTTCAAGCCAAGACCAGAAGCTTGTATGTTTTCTCTACATACCATAACAACTTCAACACACCAAACAACAATTACTTCTGAACATGCATTTAAGCACTTTTGCTAATTCTTGGTTTTACTTTCTCACTACTGCTGCTTGTAAATACTCAATCTGAAGAGCCAGTTAGCCAGCACCTTTATAAATAGTATGAGATACTGTTTCAGGCAATTGAGTATTATTTTCAGGCAATTAACTGTTATACAAGATAGCAACCTTGGTAGTTCAGCAAGTACTCTGAAAAATTCAAAAATAATGCAGTTACTAGATAGCAGAAATTCTGCAACTGAAACAAACTCTTATGCATATTGAAGAGTTACTGTGGAAAAATACTGTGGAAAAACCATGTCTTTGTCGTGCCTTTACTATTTCCTAAGTTATTCTAACTGCCTATGCTAGCCTCTCTCTATTCAAGAGTAAGGAAAGCAAGCTTCCTGTCTAGTCTTCCCACACAGTCCCTATCTCAAGTCTGTCTTGCTCTTCTTCTGTGAAAAACACAGCAAGCAGGTTGCTGTTTTCTTGTACAATTCCAATGTTTAATATTTACATGCTTGTAAGTATTAAACATTGTGTCCCCCTACTCTTCCTCCGCCTGCATCTTCCTCTGCACCTTCCTACTCTCAAGTGACCCCATGGTTGACACTGGCACCTAGTTAGAGGTATATTTTGCCTGTGCAGTCCACATCACTCCCATCCATGCAGTGGCAATTAGTTCACCACAGTTTATCAGTGTTTCCTTCTCAAAATCTGTATGGTTCATTCTTTGCATCACTTTTAATGCAAAGCAGGCCAACCTGTAGCTCTACATTGTTCAACCTACTAACTCCCAACAACTTTCTCTACTCCTTCTCATGCTGGGATGGGACAGCTCCATGAACATAACCATCCTTCATCCTTACTCGACTAACTTCTTTACATTTCATTTCTCCTCATACGCAGTCCAAGCTGAATTTTTCTTTTGTCTGCACCAACCAATTCAGCTCTCCCACCCAACTCCTTCCTCCTCCCAGCATATCATATTTCCAACTACTTTCCAGAGTACTGAAGGTTACATCACATTTTATCTCACCCTACTGACTCTTCATCTACTCCAATTCCCCCACATATCTCACAAAGTATGAAAGCAAAGCAGACATTTGTAAGAGAGAAAAATTATGTACATCTCTTCATTTTGTCTCCTTTTACTTAATAACTTCATTTTTATGAATATTATCCACTTTAACACTATCTTCAAAGTAGGTAAGCTATTCTCCTTATACACTTGAATAAAGAGAGGTGAATTGAATCACTTTCTAGAGGAAGTAATACTTTCCTCTAGGATTAAATAACTTACCCTCTGTGCCAATTACATATATGAATACATATGCATACTGCTCCAACCACATTCTGCAAATTCTTGCTTTCAACTGCACTATTTCAGCATTTGTATCCAACTTCAGTCCCTTATATTTCACCAAAAGCACTCTTTCTAAACTGAATTATTTGGAGCCAAGTACACAAAATGAATCAATCAACTCTCCAATATCAAATCCTTCTATCTAACCCTTCCTGAAACCACATGTTCCAATTAGACTTTTTTTCACTATTATCACACACACATTTTACCACCAAACTTATTTCACCTCTGCTGAAAAACAGACCAGTTTTGAGATCTACAGCATTCAAAGCGTAAGCACTATATCCCCAACACCCACTCAGTGAACAGGAATCTAGCAAGAGGTGCCAACTCACATTTGGTACCTCACATGCTATGTCATAAGAATCTGCCTTCTCTCTGCATTCACATTTGCAGCTGAATATCTTCAGGTTTTAGCACTAGTTAACAATATTTTTGTTCAACTGTCATACTTTCACTCCTTTTCTGAAAGCTCTTAGGCTTCACAAATTTGCAGCTGTATACTCAGTCTCACCTTTGACTTGCAGTTTAGATACTAGATCTTGATGAGAGCCACCTGAAGTTCTTTTGTTTTTCTTTTTGGGCAAGATCCAAGGTGAAGCTTTTTCCATCCAACCCACATGAAGCCTTCCAAGACAAGGGAGGTATGGCCTGCACCTCAATTCCATTTGACTTTTGGATGCAATTTTGCCCTCTCCAGAATGACTGAGAATACCTTCTTCTGCAGAAAATTGTCTTGTTGAGACACTACCTTCCTTGTTAGATACTATCGCTGCTCCAAGATTCTTCATCTCCCATCAGTCCACAGAGAGTGGGTGTGTGGGGGTGGGGTGTCAAGAGGAAACCAAGTTTGATTAACACCACTCTTTCATATTTTACACACCTTCTCCTAGATTTTCTCTTTTGAGTAGGTCAAGCTACCAATCAATACCACTTCCATATTTTTCTCCAAGCGTTGTGGCACTAACAGCAAAAATCTGACCATTGTTTGGGGACTGGTATTTTGAGAACTGCTGACAAGTACCTTCCTCCCTTGATATCTACTTTAAACTGGTAAACTAAGTTGGGATCCTTTGTATTCTAAAAGTAACTACCGTGAATCCTAGGATAAAACTAAGGTTTCTGTGTGCTCTAAAATATGAAGAATAACCCAGGATGTTGCTCCACAATAGAGCTCCTATTGCCAGAGTTCAGTAATTTAGACTTGCAGTTACAGAGTTTATGTTAAAAGTGAGGAGAGTGTCTTGTGCTCAGTAGATCTCATTTTATTTAATTTAAAAGAACTAGGCAATTTCCCCTCCCTCAGCACATAATGCAGATCATGCCTGAGAAGGATCCCAAGTAATGCTACAGCTGCTTAGCTCTTCCCTTGCACTAAATTCTGCATTCATTTCTGCTCTAGTCTGTATTTCTATTTTATAATGAAACATACAGCCTAGTTATTTATAGGCTTTCTAAGGATTAACTACACACTCATAAGAATAAACCCTCAAGAGGTTAACCTCATCCTCTTAAGCTTCACACACTACAATCCCAGAGATAGCTGGCAACCACAGCCAAGAGAGAAAAAAATAATCCTACATCTTGCTAATCCTTTAGCCAATCACCTCATGCAACAGTGGAGAGGCCTCTCAGAGGCCAACAACTCAATCTGTCTCAGGAGAACTGTCAGTCCAAAAGATACATATTTCATTAAATCATTAGCAACCCACCTCAACAGGAAAAATAACCCATACCTGGCTTCTCAGTGGTATGCTGAAATCATGCATCAAAAATACGGTGCTGAAGAAAGTTTCCTGTTTGCTGCTTGTATTTCTCATTCAGGTATTTGCATATTCTACTCATAAAACTAGTTTATTGATTGGAAAGTAAATCTAATCTCCTGTTGTTCACACCTAGACATACCAATTTAACTGTCACTTATACCCCCTAACATGAACCTGTTATTTTCTAGACATATCTCAAGAAAACAACCCTATAAAAAAACCAAGCAAACAATGAAACAAAACACAAAAAAACCCAAACCACCCACAAAAAAGCCAAAACAAGCCTTCAAGTTACACCATAATAGTCTTCTTAATTCTTTCATACCATGATCTAGATTCTTCCTTAACTGCACAAGTGGACACTGCCTGTAGCTGCAGCAAGGCCAAGGAGTTAATGAGGGCACTTACCCTTTTAGTTAGGGTTTCTGCTTTGTTCATTATTTTTCAACCAAAATTGCTACTTCATTCCAGTCTAATATAATAAATATTAAATGGTGCTATTTAAAAAAAAAATTGAAAGGAGATTGTTTAGCCACCCTGCTAACCCACGGCTGACAGTAAAAGCCTTCAAGAACATGTAGGATAAGTGTAAGGCCAAGAGTACGACTGTTAATAACCAAACATCATCCAGGGCTTTTTCCTGAAGTAAGAATTTTTAATCAACACAGAGGATTAGCACTGCTTGCAAGCTCACTGAATCCAACTATATTACTTGCTTAAAAAAAAGTGTCAATTTATTCATTCTGTTTTGTACATGCTTAATATACACCTATTCCAAAGCCTGGTTTTTGATTTTGTAGTCAAATTCTCTGAAAAATCCTGGTCCTGTGAGAATATAAGTCCCTATCCTCAGAGTCTGTCCTGTAAAAGGCTTNCACACATTGCACAGGAGTATAGTGAATTTCTCTAACTGAAGGAAGCCAACTGGGAAACTCTTGAATCATCTGGTGTCAGGAAACAATGGCCCTTAAGGACAGAAAGGAAGAGGGGAAAAAAGGGAAATACTGGCAAAAATGCAGAATTTTACTTAGTCAAGAGAAACCAGGCAAGTTAGTCCCAGCTAGCAAAACGGAACTTCCCTCCTATCCTCAAGAATTATCATATGCATGTATTTTAGGTAGTGTGCCACCAAAGTCCCTCAATTGCATCTTCTACTGTTACAGATTGGTCCAGCCTATTTGAATCCTGAAAAGAAGTCTGATGATCTTTCATGCCCATAATAGGTGTCTAAACCGTTAAATTACTATATCTTTTCTTATCTTGAAAGACACTGCACTTTAGCAGCATGGCCCTTCCATTGTTTTTTACACTAAGTCGGGCCCCTGAACAATACTGACAGCTGCTATCAAACTGTGCCGTGCTCACCCTCGGTGCAGCTGCCGCTTGTAGGAACAGACAGGCTTCTGATGTGTCCTCCCCTCTGGGGAAAGGGCTTGACACCCTGAGTGCTCAGCGAGGGAGAGCAAAGGTCCACTGAATTGTCAGCCTGATTTTATGCTATTCAGATTTTCCAGGACATACACCATCCCTTTCAAACAAAACCAAGCATATGCCAGAACATGAAACTTATTGTGCGGCACAAGGTAACTATTGATTAATAAGACTGTAAAAGATCACTGGGACATACATCTAATTTTGGCATTATGTAAATGCGTGCACCTACATGGTCAAACAAATTTTGTGCCCAGCATGTTCATTTCCTCACTCACAGTTTTGGATTGGTATGGCATCATTCAGGAGTCTTTCATAAGGAAAGTATTTCTTCAGGTAAATCTTAGATGATTATAAAACAAAAACATTAGAGCCTACTATTCCTGCTTCCAAAGAGCTTCCCTCCCTGCTCCCCCAAAAACCCCAAAGTTCTTAATTGCATGTGGTACTTGTAGATCCTATGGCTTTTAAGACTGTATTGTGCGGACATTAAAAAGAAGTAGATGACATGCTTGAGATAGCAAAATTTGGTTTGTCTAAGTAGCACTATTTTAAGGCAAGAAAGAATCTTTAAAAATATGTTTTAATATGTTTCCTTTTACTGCATAAACTCTTCTTTAAAACTTGTTCATAATGAAGGGTTTTCCGTTCCATTTTTATTCTTAAGAAGCAATTTGTCTTAAAAAATGTAAGAAAGTACTGTTCTCTAATCTTTGTTAATCGAATACCACAAATGTACATGTGGTGTATTTCAAAGATCAAATCAGGTATTCATAAACTAATTCATTACACAAGCAAAGCACAGAGGAGATTCTGACAAATACAGATGTAATTGTGTGGGTTTCTAAGATGTGATTAGCAAATCAACTAAGTAACAGTCAAAATTTGATACGAAGGAAAAACAGCACAGATTTGAAGGGGGGGTATGTTTATGCAAAGCTAATCTGTCAAGTGTAATAAAGCAGCTTGAATAAAATTTAAGCTGAAAATCCACTGAAGCTCCCCATTTCAGGGAGGAAAAGCTATTAAAAGGAAATGAAGGTCACCCTCCCAGTTTATTTCACCTAATTGACTGCCAATAGCTTACCACAGGCAAACCGACTGCAGATCTGCAATTGAGAAACTGATGAAAGGAGCATTTTCAAGCTGAGGCTCATTCTTTTAATCCTCCCTCTCTCCTATTTTTTTTTCCATCTCCAGTTGGGATGTAATTTTAAGCACAGATGGATTAACTGGTTCCATTGTCTGTAGACGTCATTGGACTATGGCACTGTTAATCCGTACAGCAGCATGTCTAATTATCATTACAAAGTGTCTGAGGGAACTATAAAGACCAGCAGGGCATCTTCTCACAAGCAATTAACATAAATTGATAAATGAGTAATTTGAATCCACTCAAGGCGCTCACATATGAATAAAATCAGAAAGGACAGGTTCTTGTTTCGGCTACTTCTTTCACTTAGTCAGAAGGGCAGAAAACATGAGAAATATTCCAGACTTAGTGGCAGGGGAAATGAACTCATACAGTGGAAGGAATGTATGGTTCAAAAAGTTCATTAATACAAAGCAAATGACTTGTGATTGACAACCAGTCACAAGCAAGTAGTATTGACTTTTTTAGCATATTTAAAAGCACATTCTTGGTGAAAGGCTATTAGAACACTGTGTCAGACAATTAATACTACTTCAAAAGCAAGTGAAGTTTCTATTCAGTAGCTTGCTAATTTAAAATTCATGAAAGATTCACAAGAAAGGGAAAGAAAGAAGAATGAATAGTTGTATTAGCTCCAAGAACTCAAGTGTCACAAAAAGCATGAGGTAAAAGTATCTAGCTCAAGTGACATACAATACTCATAAATAAACAAGCAACTCTCCTAAAACTATATTCTTGAAGGAAAAGTTTTGTTACATGCAGCACCACTGGCCAAAATTATGTTCTGACAAAGTAAAGTACTACTTTTATCTCTGTTAAAATCTGTGTGAAGCAAAAATACTTCAGCAACACTGGGCATCAAAACAGATATCAAAACATTATGTTTATTTTAAAAATAGCAAAGCAGTAAGATATGAAAGCAAGTTATACACACTGTAGGAGGTAGACCTGGAAGGCCACGTACCCCGATGATGGCATTCAATTCAGCCATGGTCACTTGTTTGGCACGTTCTACAGCTTGGGCCACTTGTTGCTGATGCTGTTGAAAGAAGAAAGGGTATAAGGAGTAATTTGTGTAAAAGTATTACCACACCATATCAAACCAGGATCACAAATACTTGAATAACCAGTTTGTCTGCAGAAGCCCACACTACCCATTGCAAGACATCTCATGCAGGTAAAAGGTAACAATGCCCTATTTTTCACCTGTTCAAAAGGAAAGAAGAGACCTGAAGGCAGCCACATTATCTCTTCCCCGAAGTCCCTTCACTATTAGTTGTCTGGCAATAATAATTTTTAATTGAGCTGACAGGACAATGTCGACTTTACATTAGTTTCAATTTTAACATTTATAGACTCTGTGCCCACATAGCAAAACCAACTGAAATTTCAAACAAGCAAAACTGAACACTGAAATCAAGAATTACAAACACTCTATGTACAAATGTAGAGTTTGAAAATAACAAGCTTCAAAATGTAACAGCAGCTGCCCACAACATGCTAAAATCACAGTCATTCAGACTAAATGTAGGTCTACAAACTTAAATAGTGTTTTGCATGTGAGCGAAACACTCACCTTTGATATAAATTATGTAGAGAACATAAGCATGCTTATTTCACTAGATCTACACTTGACAACTGAATATCTAACAAACAATCACCATGATTAGAAACAAAACCATTTTCTTGTATTGCTACTATTTTACAGACTCCCACTCTCCTCAGGCAATGAATGAGGCTGAGCCGTTGTCACTAGTCTGAACTCAGACTTGTTAGATCAAATTAGCAGGGGGTTTGCACACTTCAGCTATAACAGATGTTCCTTACACTTGTGTATTGTGATAAAATTAACATCTTAAAACTAGCTAATTTGCAAACAGAAAAATAACATAATCACACTTTAACAGCTGAACAGTTTTACTTACTTCCTGAGACAAAAATGGGATGACTTGTGCACAAATTGTATTCAATCTCTTCGCGATTTCTGTCTACAGAGTAAAAGTATTTTGATTAAAAACTGCATTTTAGGGGTTTTGACATATTAACTAGTATACAGGATTATATTAAGGTCAGACAGTGAAGAAGTAACAAAATATTACCCATTTTTCATACTACTGCAAATATAAATACTTAATATACAAGCCCAGACATAGAAAGAGATTTTGTTAGCTACTCTAGGACATCTGCCATGTCTAAAGCACCTAATCTGCACACACATTTAGGCACAAATCTGGTCCTTGTATATAGTTCATTAATAAGCAGAGCATTTTTGAAATCCATTAACTCCAAGATAAAACCTTTTAACAGGTGTATTTATTATTACTCAAATTATCAAGCAGCATAATATGAAGGCAGCAGGAGTAGAAGAAAAATGCTCCTTTCATGATCAATTTTATCTGCCTATTAGAAGGTAAAACGACAAATGTACCCTCGGGAATACAAAAGAAATACTAAAACAGAAGTGAGGAAGAATGGAGACAAAAAGTACAGACTTCTAAAATCTATATTGAAAGAGAATTAAAATGAAAATAATGCAAACAAGGAAAAAAAATAGATCAGAAAATGTGATAGTCTATAACAGCAAATTTGTGAAACCATGAAGAGCAGGAAGCAGAACAAGGTTAGGAACCAGTAAAGAATGGAACAATCCTTCAGGGAAATCAACAGAGCTTACATCAGGACGAAGAGTTTGAGTCCTACTTTTCAACAGCTTTATATATATCTTGTACTTCTGTATCTCCCATTTTGTCATGTCAACCTAAATCCTGGATTCCTGGTGGGGTAAAGGGATCTTTTTCTCTCATTACTCAGTGTTATCTGTGTTTACAGCCTTTCAGATCCATACATCTGCCCATAATTCAGAACCACTATTATAATTAACCCTCAAGCTACCTATACAATTTCCTCAGTCTTCCTTAAAAACAGCAATTTCAGTCACTGTAGCACAGTTGCACAAAACCAAAATCAGCACCTAGACAAGAACACAAGCTTATGTAAAAGACACTGAACAGCTCCTGTCCATCTCTGTCATACAATTAACCCATAAAGATATTTTTTGGTTAGTTGAGGTTTTTTTAATGTCTCAAGACAGAAGAAACAAGCGGTCACTACTGTGAATCATTAGGCCATCTATGAAATGACACGTATTAAAGCTGAGCAAAGATAAACTCACTTAAGCCAGACTAAAACTTAACTCTCTGCCAGGCCTTCTCCTGAACCTTCCTATAATTCTGAGTTTTTTGAGAAGACATTGTGATATGTTGATCTTTATACATCAGTCACATAATAATTGGGATACAAAATCAACCTCTAGTTTTATGTCTCAGGAGACAGGTGATTTGGGATCTAAGCATAATTAGCAAGCTTTAACACCTCCTTCCAAACCTCTGACAGACACAGGGAAAATACATGATGGCATCTAGACCTGTAAAACACCTCATCTCTCTTGACATGAAGCACTCCACCTGACCAAAGCCTGATATTGACACACCCAAAACTATATAGTTTTGCAGAAGCTTCCAAAGAAGTTCTGGGATGGTTTCTTCCTAGGATTAAAAGGTTTCCCTTAACTAAGGGCAATGAAGTGACAGTTGCTTTACAGGAAATCTTTGCCCCCTGCAACAAGGTGAACATACCTCTATTCTCAACTGAAATGTCAATCATTTCACAGAGTACCACAGTGGTCTTTTCCATTCTGTCTGGGCCACAACCATAAAACATCTATAATTCCATGTTTAGCCCTTAGTACTAGTGCTAAATACATAATAGCAAAGTCAATACTTTGAAGTTACCAGCTTAACTATTACTGGTTATCAGACTTAACTATTACCAAATCGGTTGGTATTTCTCTGTTAAAGGGAAAAACAACCAAACACATGTACTAATGGGCATTTTTCCACATACCTAGCATATCTCTCCAGAAAGCAGCTGTGGAAAGGTAGTCTGTTGCATAACAATCTGTTTGGATGATGTTTAGCTAAGATGTTTAGGATCCAAGGACTTAATTGCCCTAGACCAATGGGATTAACTTTGTTTTTCAGGCAGGAACAAATATGAATCATAACAGGTGACAAGAGGGGATAGAGAAAGAATACAGTAAGAAACTCACTCAGTGTCTACTGCAAAGTTCCTTGGCCTGTATGGGCTACACAAAAGTCTCCCTATTCTAAGGGAGAATGTCCTTATTGTTGCTATAAGGAAACAAAATGCAATCCTATTTTTAGTAGAGTCTGAAAACATGCAAGTTGTCCATTTTATTGGATTTTTCTGCCCCGAATCCCAAGTATCTGAGTTACACTCTAATAATATAGCATACATGACATCAAACAGTAAGATAAAAATGCAGTATCATGTGCATCAGGTTATAATTACCTTCCAATGAAGGTCAGTTAGATATCTAATTTATTTTCTAAAAATGAGGGCATAATCAATTTCCCCCTTTCCACACCAATCTTCTGTTATTGTCTCAGTATTATCACACCTGATTTAGTGTCAGAACAGAAAAAAAAGTGTATTCTTCTTAGTTTATCTTTACCAAAGCTGGGCATCATTGATGACCATATAGGAACAGCAACCTTAATTCAACAACAGTGTTAGATAAACTTAAATGCACATGCCATAAAATAAGTTTGAGATTTCTTGCTGTTGTTACAAGTGCCAGTTAAGAGACATCTACACTGAAAACTGAAATGACTATTCTATTAATCATAAGAAGGTCTGTTTGCATTTAAAAGGCAGTTTGTCTAACAGAGTTTTCACACACTTTTTAAGTACTTAAAATTATTTATCTACTATGTAATTTCATGTACCTCCTGTTTGCTGCCCTCTAATATTAAGTAAAAAAAATTTCATTCACAAACATGTTAAAAAATATTTTTGTTGTTTAGCAGTTTGTCAAAGTTAAGTTTTAATGCACGATTTATGTAATTTTGCTGACCAAGAGTTGCAAGAGGTTGTTTTCAGAATTGAGAAAAAAGGGACATTTGTTACTTTAAATGTAAATGCAACAGTGCAATAGACAATGCACGTTTGCTTTTTAAGGTGAAATACCCTTGAGTATGCACGTTCGTGTGCCTGTGAGTGTGTACACAATCATTCTGGAAAGCAAAACCCCTTTCTGAAGGAGTCAAGGACAGTTTCGTTAATCAAGACTAGACATCAGTAACTGGTGTCATTAGAGTAAGCCCCCAGACCTGGGGCTCATGAATCTGAAAGTCTTAAAATAAAGGTACTTATCTCCTCTTTCTAGAGGCCTTCGAATATAACATCACTATTACCTAACTGCTAATCTTGAGACATATAAAGAGGTCCTAAGGATGAATAAACAAAGGAAACTTTGCAGAAAGCTGCTCAAACATAGACAAACATGACTAATTGCTCATGTTCTGTGGCTCCTTGGTAAAGCAGGCTACAGAAGCCTGCACCTCTCATGAAAGTCCTCTGAGCTCTACGGCAGCTCTTAGCAAAGCATCTGAAGTGCCCTTAATTGTTTGTGTTCTTAATGCAGAGCCTCTTGAATACATTCATTTTTAATAGAGAACTTGAGTGTGAGGCCCATCAAAGAATAACAAAACTACATCATTCACTGGTTCTTGCTGCTGTAATGATTGTCTTTTGATTTATTTGCAAATTACTAGCTTGCCAGACCCCTGACTGAAGTGCTACCCTCCTTTCTGAAGTATCATTAAAAATTACCATGAAGGAATTCAGCTGCATTTTGTAAAATTAAGTTGAGCTGATGGATTTTTTTTCTCTTCATTTGTGTAATTTTTTTTGCCTCTGTTCCATTTAGTTAAGGACTTAAATGTTTTGACCTAACCATTGCTAAACTCAAGTGTTTGTACTTAAGTTTGTCTTGCACACTTGTTAAAGTGAATTCTTAACATAATGACAAAGAACAAAACAGCCAGACTAGTTACTAAATATAACACTCATTTAAATAAGGCTTTTTACTACGGACTTAAGCTTGTTTGTAGAATTGAATTGTTTTCCTTCTGCATTGTTAGAAAAAAGTATTGACCTGTTTTCCTTTACAGCAGTCTATTCCAGATAATTTTGCATTTTGATAGCCTGTACTTTCCAAAGCTCCATGTAAGGTATCATACCTAAATTACCACAATTTCTTAAAAATGACAGATTTTTGCAATGAAATTAAAAGGAAGTATAATACAAGTATTCAAGTTCTATTTCACAGCATAACAAACACCCATGTGTATTTTAGCTCTAATGTAAGAAGCCCTAGCTTATGGGAACCAGCAGTTTAACTTCTGAGTGAAGAACACAGACTTTCTCTGATGAGAATTAGTTAATCCCTTTTCAGCTTCAGAGGTTTCAGGAGTAATTTTGGGTTTGCTCCAACCAGTGTCTACCAATATATATCCCAGTACTAACTTCAGCTATAGGATCCATGGTGATTCAAGACAAAAATTATACAACACATTAGTTTTAGCAATCACTTACACTGCAACAGCTGTTCCATTATTATTGCTGAGACTCAAAGTCCAGATTCTATTTCACAAAGCAATGCTTAGCTAAAAATGTCCATTTTATGTCAGAAGCTTGTTATTCTTTCCTGCACTGAACTTCCAGTATCACAAAGTTAGCTCAGATCTGAAAGCACTGTTCTATCAGCAGTTCTGAAGGATGGATTTATGTATTCTTACTTATTACATTTTTATTTATGCTATTTATTTGATCCAATTTTGAAAACCAAATTTGTAATAAATTCAGAAAAATACAGCTTAGGAACAACATGATTAAAAGTAAAGCAAACAACACTCATGTCCTGATAATACCAAAGAAGCGTGTCCTTATTCATTCCCTTCAAGCAAAAGAATCAGAGAATCAGCCTTTAATGCACGGAAAGGAATATACTGTTAAAACACATTCACAAAAGCTTTAGAAGGTAATTCTTAAGCACTCTGCCTCTGCTCACACTTTCAAGACTTAGAAAGCCAAGTACAACACTGAACTCCTCCTGGAAGGACAAAATGGACTTCCTGCCATTTACAGCATGTAACACAGTAATCCACTGGGGAGGAAAGGTCAACGTTGCACTTTTGGTCATTACTGAATCATTTGAGATTATCTGTAGTGGGGATGAGAAGAAAATCGAAGCCTATGAGAATGCTGCAAATGGCTTGACCTCAGCCCAGTTTTCATCTCCATCTGTCTATAAGGCATGTGAATAAAAGCCCTCTTTATGGGACATGCTTAACCATTTTTTTAAATCCCTGCTGCAAGCCAGAACTTATTCAAATACCCAAAGACTTGTGAAATGCAGTAAGAAACTGTATATTTTAGTCTTGCGCTGAGGTTTAATGTCCATTTAGTGTTTTAATTTTTCCAACAGAATCATTGAAACAAGCAGTGCACTTAAATGACAAAGTCTTTATTCTTTTTGTGATCAAGATCTTCAAAAACAAGAGAAAGCAGACACCTTCAGAGAGCAATTACAGGAAAAAAAAGGTATTTAGCTGTGCTTAGCTTTCTGTATGTCACTGCCCTTAGCTTTCTGCATGCTTTGTTAGTACTTACTATAGCAAGACTCTAGCACCTCCAAAAATTAGTTGCTAAAAATTCAGGGGATGAGGGGATGTTGGAATTATAANAATTAATACACTACATTCCATTTTGGCAATGGCTGCAAAAGAAAAAAAATAAAAATAAAGGCAACATGCCATTTAAAAGTTTAGGCCCCCATAGTACATCAATGTCAAACAACAGCGTGTCAAGCTAAGATTCAATTCAGGTAAGTGCCACTGCCAAATTTTCTTGTTCCCAGACGTGCTTTAAGATTATTTTATTGCTTAAAATTTAATTTGTTCCAACTTGGGTTTCCATGACAACGCTGGCTAACCCTGCAAATCATTTGGGTAATTGGATATCTTATCTTTCTATTGCTCTCAAATCCAATGATTCTGGAAGAACTGCAGCAGCCAATCAAATTTACAGGCCTCTTGAGTAATAGACTTGCACAAGTAGCCACATCCATCTCCCCTTTTACTGCCGTATTAACCAACCTGTAACAAACTGCGGAAGCTGGCCTTCCAACTGTATTTTAAATTATAAACACTGTCAGCACTAATACTCTCACCAATAGGAAGGAATGAGATGGTTTATTCTCAACAGATACTTGATATTCAATCTGACAAGAAGCAATGGGTAGCATTCATTCCAGCAACAGAAATAATCTCTGTATTTTGGGCATAAACTTCAGTTTAGCATGACATGTAATTAACAAATACAGATTTCCTTCTCCCCCACATTTGTACTACTCATTTGAATTGTGTGATCAGTCACCCACAAAATGATATTAAAATCCCAGAAGACTGGGATGAAAAATCTTTAGCAATGAAAAAAACCAAAAGACCACAGCATTGCAAGTGGGAATAGGGAAAGGAAGAAGTAGCAGAAATATTAACAGAATAAAAATTCAAAATTATAAAGCCACAGAATGCCACATAGTTTCCAAAGTGAAATTAGAGAGCTTTAATTCAGTACCTAAACTACTTTTATCTGAATCCCCTTAGATGTTCATTTAAATTACAGAAAGGTCACATTAATTTAAACACAAGCTACATATGAAGCATAAGACAACAGCTACACTTGCCAAATATCTTCTACAGAGTTGGATCCCAGTCAATATATTTCAGATGTCTAATTTCAATGCTTTATAAAAATAGAGAGAGGCTGTGTGTAACTCTCAATGAACCACTGTACACAACTTCCCATCCCATTTACAGCTGTAAATCCTGTTGAAACAAAGCCAACTGGCAACAAAGAACCTGTTGTCAGGATGTCGAAGTGCTCCTTTCACATATCTCCACTATGTCAAGACTCTTCTTAAACTTGGCTAAAGAGGGCAGTTACCACATTTCTCCTTTAATCTAAATTCAGCCCATTTTGCTTAAGCACTCACAACTACAAAAGGTGTGTTTATCTAAATTTTAGTTCCATTGTTTAGTTTCCAAGCCTAAGCTAACCTTAAATACACACAGAAGTATTTAAATCTCTTAAGTGAGCACACAGCTTTGTTTTACTTTCAAGCTATTTTCCAGGACACAGAGTTCCCACTTTTATTTATATTCCAAGAGATGCTGAGAGAATCAAAGGCTGACTGCAATCCAGAAGAGGTCTTTGCCTCCAGGGACACAATTTCTGTGAACCATACTTCAGACATCTAGAGACCTGCCAAACATCTCAACTAATCAGGCAGAAAACATTACTATAATACAAACTGGGAAAGGACCAGCTTGGTAGACCACTACATCAGGTAGGTAAATAAATTCACAGGAGACATCCATCCAGTAGAAGAACAGCCCAAAGTATCAGGAGAACCAAGACAGAGGTTTCTGGGAGAAACATAAGCTATCAATGTGTTCCCCTCTCCTCATCTGACCACACTCTAACGAGTTGTTATGGTGCTCTATAAGCAACAGGTTCTCCAAAATTATCCAGCACATTTTGCAGTAATATCTTTAAGGTCACTAAGAACTTGATTTATTCTGGACAACTGAGCAACATTGCACTACACAGTAACGAGGAGGAGACAAAGAGGACAAAAAGATAAAAAAGCATAAAAAGTATAACCCTAACTGCTACACTCCTACCAGGAAAGAGCACCAGTGGCTCTTCATTTAGTTTAGGATGTTATTTTAAAACTATTTCCTATTTTGCTCTCACTCCCATAAGCCACACTGGATTTTCTGCAAATATCTTTTCAGTACGTGTCACACTGAGCCACTTGATTGGAATGTCAGTAGAAAGTCAAAGCTCTTACACAGCTGGAGAAGCACCTGGAATAGGTTTCTAAAAAATAAGAGCATAAAGTTCCTCAAACCAAGCACATACATTTACAGTATGCAAGTCAATAACAAAGCTCCCAGTCAGGATTCTTATTAACATTCAAGTAAGACTGTAACAGCAGTAAGACTAGAATTTATTTACTAGAACAATAAGTATGCCATCCAACAAAAGAGAAATATTAAGACAAGGGTCTGAATTATGGGGGGGGGGAAATCTAATCATTATGCAACAATCAGATTTTAGAAATAACTACCGAAGTAAGCATACCAACTAAGCCACGTCTACTACTCTAAATGTAGTTTCACCATTTTAAAATACTTAGTATAGTCACAGCTCAGTTTCAAAAATCTATCAAGTCAGAAAAACAATTTAAACACTTATTCATATCAATACTTCAGGTGCCATCAGATGATTCACTAATGCATAACAAGTTAAGAGGATTGACAACTCCTTTGATAGTAACTAGTGGAACTACCCACCGCATAGGATTTGCAAGGAAGGTGAACATAATGGGTATTTTCACTGTGTAGGGAAAAAGGTTCACAAATCTTTCAGCAAAACTTTGGGAACATGACAGTAAATCCCTTACCCATTTTATTATTTTTGTATATATTCTGTTGCTTACAGAATAGAAACAAAAAGACAATCTAAATTGCATTCTAATAGACAAGAGTGCCATAAAAAAGCACAGCTCAGAAATATTTTTAAGCAGAAAACATCAGAATTATGCAAAGTCCAAAAAGGTAAAGTAATTACAGATAAGAGAGAGATGATGTTAACTAAGATCCTTGCTAAGACTCTGACAGTCATAGCATTATTAGGAACAACACTAGCAGCACAGGAAAAACTTCATGGGAACAAGGACAAAACTGCTTGATTATTAAACCATGTACAGATAAAATCATTTGGGTTTTTTTTTCGAAACTAAGAAGTTCTGCATTCATGATAGGTCCAGTATTTTTAAGTATTTCCCACTAACAAGCATAAAGATCTCTTCATGTACCCTAATCCTCAATTTGCAAAGAGTTTCAAGCTGAGAAAGACAGAATATGCTAGAGAATAGCTTCAGAACTCACTTTACAGTGAATGGAAAAATGGACTGAAAAGTAAAAAGGACAGGGATAAAGGCCCATAGCATGCCCAGACAGGAACATAAAAGAAAAGGAAATAATGGGCCTTAGGAATGAATCTCTCAGTCACAGAGGATCAGAAGTTGAACATAAGTCAATAGCAGGCTGTTGCAGAAAAGGCTGCCACCGCAGTAAGCTTTATTCTGAGTAAACCTTCTGTGCTACTCAGCACGGCATTTCCTCCCCTGGAGTACTGTACTTCAGCTGGGCAACACCATTCACAGAATGAACACTCGACTTTAGAGGCATGCAGCATGGCTCTGGAAGGCAGGGGAATGATTTGCTCTCCTTAGCCAGGGTGAAGAAAATGCATAGTAAAGAGCTGAGGCTACAACAGAAAAGACTGAAATTGTAACTGAAGAAGCACTTCAACAGCAAGGACATAAAAGCAATCTGCTACCTGAAGAGCTTGAGGGTTGCCACTACTGTTGAAGTCTTTGCTAACAGATAGAACAAGCATCCTACCAGCAATGGCAATGGTATAGCTGATCCTGCTAGGAGGACACAGGGAGGCACTAGGTCCTTGCTAGTGACATGATTCTAGAGTTCATATTTCAGTTTGAATAAACAACCTAAAAGCTTTCCATAGGTCTTGTTGAAAATTTTGCCTTTGTTTAACTGACAATTTATAATCACCATTTGAGGCCACAGACAGCTAGCCTAGTTCACTGTCTGAAAAGTAATGGCTGGAAATCTTATAACCAGCCATTTTACAGCAATAGAAATTTTACAACAATATTTTACAACAATAGAAATTCAGAATGACCTTACACCCTTACACCTCAAAGAAAGATGAATGTTTTACCTTTTTTTTTAGTGAAACAAAAAACTCTGTTGTAAATAGGAACTGTTGGAGCAAAAGTACAAAAGAATGATCTTTCTGTAAGTCATTTTTCCCAAGGAAGTGCAGGGTTTTCACCCCTTCTCCCCAGCTTAATTCAAATTTCTATACTTGAAGTTGAGATCATCATGTCTTGAAGCAGAGAGCAAGGCATTTCAAGGGGTTTGAAACATTTAAAAAACAAATTCATAAATAGGCAGATTTCCACAGATTATAAAACCTACCCAGTTTCAGACATCCTTTCTTTTTCTTGAGCTAACAAAAGCAGGTTCTCATAGACTTAATGTCTTATCAAGATGCAGCTCAGCAAGCATACCCATTCCTGCTCCCATTCTCCAAAATGAAAGCTATCTTTTGTTTTTGCTTGCTAATCCATAGAAGCCTTTAAAATGGCACAAATAGGGATGGCAGCATTTTGTTCTCTAAATCAATTTTATCCTCAGCCATCAACTAGATGTTCCAGCACACAGAAAGATCAGTCCTTCCCTTCTAATTCAAAAATCCATACTACCATTGCCCTTGCAAACTGCTAAACAAGCAGTATCGGCAATGCACTTGTGTTCTGTAATATATTTACTGCAAATCCCAACGGCTTGCCTCCTAATGCAGTTTTCTATTGTGTCTGTTCTTGTCAATACAGTGACTGGTCACCTTACAAGTAAGTTACTTTGACCAACTGTTTACACAAACATCAAAAAGCTTCAAGACAAAGAAAAAAAAAGACAAAGAAAAAAAAAGAGAACATACATGTTGCTGAGGGAGGGGGACAAAAAAAAGTCCAAAACCCCAAACAAACTAAGAAGTCTTAAACCAAAACACAATTGAACCTCAGTTTTCTCTTTTGTTATCACATAGCCAAAAAGGCTAGTTAGTTGTTCAGATCAAGTATGAAGTACAAAATAATTTCAGACAGGCAGCCCTGACACAAAGCTTACCTAACACCCCTCAAAGAACTTTAATCTGTGATTTAATCATCACTGCTAATTTGTTCACAAAGAAAAATGTTCTGAAGAGCATAAAGAAAAGTTGGGAGCCACCTAGCCAATCCCCAGTTAGTGACTAGACTCTTCTAATACACTCTGCAATTTCTCATTAGACACAGAGTATTATCATTATAAAAAAGTTCAGGGACAGTCACCAAACACATTAATTTCCTGAACTGATTTCCCCATACTAGAAAATGTTCTTTGTAAGCAGGCTTGCTAACAACTGAAATAAGACTCAACACTCAAAACAAAAGAAACCCGAACAACCCACCTTGATGCTGCCAAGATTCATATAAACCTATAGAAACAATATTAAAATCTCTAACTTGAAAATAATCAAAATACTTCCAAGGAAAATTGGAATCAAAAAAGGCTTACAGCATTATTTCACAGGCTTGTAGTATTTCAAATTTTTGTTTTGTTGGAGGTTTTGTTTGTTTGTGCAGCACTAGGGCTTCTTTCTTAAAAGAGACAACCTCAGGAAATAACTGATTTTTAAGTCTAACCTGATTTAACTAGAGTTCGGTTAAGATTAAACTCAATTTCAGCAAGCTCTAATCCACTTTTCAATCACCTCCAGCACTATGCCAGAAACAGTTCACCGGTGGAGTTTCACAGGGGCCTTTGCTGCAATCTATTTTACTAATATGATCAGCAGCACAGCCTGGAAAAGACAGCAAGCAGCGAGTAAGAAAACTTGCTCCATAAAAGAATTAGAAAGAAAATAAATACAAAGGCTGCAAGGAAATAGAAATACATTACTTTATCCATAAGAAAGTAAAAGCAAAGGCTAAATAATTGCAAAGAGACCTTACAAGAGTAAATGGGCAATGAAACAATTGTACATAACCAAGATTTACACACAATAGGAGTAGACATCCCTAGCCATGTAAAATGATGGTTCTTGAGCTTACAATTATCATACATGAGCAACAACTCAAATGTGAAAGGAGTCTCCAGCAGTTCAGTATTTCATGGCAGTCAAAAGGAAAAACTAGGAAATTTTACTGAAGAAGAAATAAAAATTAAAAAAAAAAAAAATAAGACCCAAACAAAAAACATCTAGAAAACAGAAAAAGGTGGTAATACAAATCTCTCATTCACCAGCATCCTGAGAGGTGCATATAGTTCTAGTTCCCTTTTTCAAAAGTCTAAGTTAAAAATTTAAAAAGGTTGAGTGAAAAGCAAACAAAGTGATCAAAGAAAGCTTCACAACTGTTTAAGCTGGGACTGCCCAGCCTGAAAAGGAGTCAACACAGATGGGCTGCAAGAGGTATAACGTTTTGACTCCATTGAAAATACAGCTAGCCATCAACAGCTTCTGTCCTGAGAAGTAGTGACCATCTAATAGAGACAGTGGAAACCAGGTTCAAAGCAAACAAAGGTGGGGGGTTGTCCTAAGTCAGGAACAACTTTCTCCCCATAACAGCACAGCAATGGTGGAAACACACTAGAAAGCAGTTTTGCAGAGGAGAGCTCTGGAGACCAAGCTGAATATGCATCAGCTCCATACTCATGTGCTGATGAAGGCTACACCTCATGTGAAGACACAGGAGAATGACTGTAACCAACTGGCTGATTGAAATGATTCCCCTTTCTGTTCCCCTTGTTCTGCAAGAAGGAAGATCCTACTAAACTGGACCAAGTCTCTAAGTGTCACCAGTAAGATGATCAGGCAAACAGAGCACACATCATACCAGGGAGAAAATAGATTTTATCAGCTTCAAGAAAAAGGGGATTAATGGGGAGACAAGACCTCATTGCTGGAAAAGAAGTGACTATGGAGAGGACCATGTCAGCTCCTTCTCAGAGCCGCACAATAGAAGAACGAAAGGCACACAATGGTTACCAGTGCGGAAAGGCAAACTCCCAGTTGGTGAAGGATAAAATTCTCCACAATAAGGGCAGGTCAAACACTAGAAAGTGTTGCCCTGACATGTCACACAATATTACCTCCAGAAAACTGTTTTAAGTAGAAATTTGATACTTACAAGGACACAGGTTGCAAATTCAGCTTGACTATGGGATCAACTTGCAAGAACTTTAAAAGCCATAGCCTCCAAGTAATCATAAGGACTAATCTGTTAAACTGTTTTAACAATTAAATGTGGACAAAACTATGAATTCTCCCTGCCTTTGTTTTTCCCCTTTCTGAGAGGAACTATGTAAGCAACTATTGTTCAAATACCTACACTTAAGAATCCAACTAAGTGTGATGCAGAAAGTGACAATAGTAGTGTTTGACATAATTGCCATTAGATGTCCCTAAATATTACCCCAACTTGAAAAGTAATTTCATTAGTTCCATTCAAAGCTGTTAGCATTTTTAAAGTAGGTACTGTGCAGTCTTCTGATAAGTGTCAGTTGATCCAAAATTGGTTTTAAAGGCTTTTACTGTACACCAGTGGTGATCTATCAAGTCTAAAGGATCCTAATTTTCCATTTTGCATAGGATACACTGCAATTTTACCACTTTGCTGCAAACACCTAAGTAGAGAGGGACAAAAGGCAATTCAGATGCTCAGTTTGATTTTGTGTAACAACCAGCACAAGGAGGAAAATCATTAAGCTTTCCCCACAGAATCTGTTGTGACAAAAGGATATTGCACATTCAGAAAGCATCTCCCCTCCTACTCTTCCCCCTACCCGAAAGCTACCAGGACTTTTTTTCCTTCCCTCCAACTGAACAGATACACAAAGTACATCAACAGACGTTGCAATGCAAGCTCCAGCAATGCAAGGGAAATGTAACAATGTAGCTGGTAGAAAAAGCGTTCCTCACTCTGGCTCTGTGAGGAACCTGAAATCTGGCAGACTAAGTCTAAAATGAGAGATGATCAGGCCCTATTTAACATATGTACAGTGTTTACACTCTGACACGCTTTTGAATTAAGTTCTATATGGGGCTGACATAATAGATGGTATCTGACAACATGGTTATGTGAAAGCCACATGGAGATGTACTTCACAGTGCCCTGAATCTGTCAGATAACTCCTTCACAATAATGTTGGCCTCAAGCTTGAAACATGGTTCAAAAGTCACGAAAGCTGAGGTAATTACTCTGGTCTTTTCTCCTCTTTAAAATTGGCAACTCTACTTGTGGTTGAAATAGCTAGGCTCCTGACACAACTGTATTCATTTAGAAACCAAATATTTGTAGAATAAGTACAATTTTTTCAGAGAAAAATACTGTCACAACCAATCCCACAATTTTCTCTTTAAAATAAAAACAGTTTTTGCATGTCTTTTGTGGCTGTGCCAACTCTAAAATGCTCTTGAAACATTCACTGCACACCACCAAAACCTTAAGGAGTTTTTCATTCCAATAATTAAAATGTAGAGAAAAAGAAGAAAATTAATTTATCTTTAAATCCCTTTCAACAGCAAAGCCATCCTACTCAAGAGCTGCAGAGAGCTAACTAAGCTTCTTAATTCCCTCCTGTTTAACCCTCTCCTGAAGACTGATGTTCTAATGAGATATCATTAGAAGACTTTGTCCTTTGCCATGAAGCATTAGAAATTATTCCAGAGAACAGTCCAGGATAAAACAGACATGTAACTCCTGTACAACTGGTTAACACAATGCAGCCTTGGAGTTTGTATACTTTTCTACAACAGGCAAGCTACTGAATGACAGGTCTGCCTCCAGGCAGAGCACAGAGATCAAAAAGACCCACTCAAAGAGAAGGAAACCTTGCTATAACTGTTGGGATAGCAGAAACCCAGACACTGCAGTAGTTTATAAGTCTAGCACTTGGTTCAGCACTGCTTAATTTTTTTTTTTCCTGAGGCTGCCTGCCAATGAACAAAAGATATTCTTGCACCTAACCAATCCAGACATTAAATGCACAGGAAACCTTATCTTCTGACTTATGACAGAAGATGACAAGCAGAGCTGGCGAAAATAAAGACACAGTGCCCTAGGAGCCAAGGGCAGCAACTCTAAGTACAGCAGGATTTTTAATACCCAACCAACTCTTCATCTTGGCACTAGCAGTTGATTCATCTGCTTTGCCAGCCACAGATGTCACACTGGGGAGAATCTCACTTGGACAGTATAACATAGAAAAGAAACTGAAGACCACACAATGTTCTTATTCATTCTGTCTTGACACATATGAAAACAACATCTAAATCAACCCACACCCTACCTAAACAAATCCTCAGGTGGTTGTTTCTGTTTCAGAGATGCAAAACTTGGTCAGTAACTATTCACCTTAAAATAATTTCTATGAACACGGTGTGTCTACATAAAACGTGCCCTTAATAAAAAAATCTCTGGAATTCTTAATTAAAGAAGTTTAAAAGGCTACGCAGGAAAAGAAGGAAACAAACAAAATCAAGTCTAAACCAGACACAAATGTGTCAAAAAGATTATTTCCTGACCACTATTCAGCCAGCAGGTTGGAACACAGCAGCACCTTGATTTAAGCACACATCACGCAGTTAAACACTGCAAAGGGCAAAGCTAGATTTGAGAGGGAAGCCTTTCTGTGGCCGTTTCTGGACTTAAATGCAACATATTCAAATGAAAAGGTCTGCTGTTTGTGTATGCAAAGTTCACCTCAGTTAAGTCCATTTATAACAACGTTCAAGTCTTGACTAACTTTATTTTAGTTAAATTATAACAGATTACTAAATTAAACAAAGACAGAACTGCTGACACAAATCCATCAGTACAAGAACTCAAACTCATTTACATGCAGGCTAACTGCAAGTACTTCATTTTATCTGAGTGACTGTACCTTAACAGTGAAGTACACACCACACTCCATAAATAAGCTCTGCTGCAGTGTAATTTTGCTTTTCAAACAGCAGCCCAAGCACTCTGAAGAGTTTCACACAGAGCAAGTATAGCATCCAAACAGGAGGAAGACCTTAAAAATGTTAAAACTTGTTCACTGGAAAGTTTCCCCATCACTGCATTTTCCAGTAACAAAGATGTTGTCAGAAATGACAATTTTTCATGTCCCCTGATGATGTCTTGCTAGCATTTGGTTATAAGCCATAAAGCAGGAATAATTTCAGCCTGTCAGGAGTCTAGCTAATGCCCAGTTTCCCCCTAGAGAGAATTCCTGTCAAATGTAATGAGAGCTCCAAAGGCCCTTTCTACAACATAATGAGCACTTAGGCCATGCTGGTGATCAGCCAGCAAAAAGCATCAATTTGAGCCTGGCTACACCCTTGGGGGTAGACGTCACCAGTTAATAAGAATTATGATTACTATCTGTCAAAAGACTCCTCAGAACTTATCGTTAGCAGTGGAAATTCAGAAGAATGTCATTGTTAGGCTTTTTTTTTTTTTTTGCTTCCTGTTATCTAAGGCCACCTACATATTGAACTGCAACACCATTTGGCATCCTCACTGGAGGCATCTAAATCAATAGCCTTTAACATGAAGGTGCCACTTTTACCAGAAATTAGAATTGCTTAACATGTAAAAGCATAGTGTCTGAGACTCACATCCAGAGAAATGTATTTATACCTTCAAAAGCCTATTATTTTCCTAACAGCACGCACAGAGCAAGTGTGCACTACTCTCCCCAGCTACAACTAACACAGATATAATGCTCTGTCATAAATCTTAAAAGCTTCCGAAGTATCACCACCTACTGGGTACATAATTCTAATTGCCATACATACAGAACATTAAACCTTTATACATATGTTAAGGTCAAAGTGGGAACCTTAGTTCTCACCCACTTTAATCCTGTGGGTTTAATTGATTTTACCTAAAGTTAATTCCCAGTACACTAACTGAAATCACACATTCTCTTCAAAGAGCTCCTGAAAATAACATCCATTTTGCAGCAAATGATCTTCCTATACAGATACTGGCTTCCTCACAGGTTACAGTATGCCAAGAAGTTGTTGAAGAGAAAAAATGCAAGGAAAAAAATCTCAAAATCACAAAGCTATGAAAAGTCACCTCACAGAAAAACTGACATTCTTCTAAAACACAAGCCACAAGAAAATTTGTTAAGCTACAGTACAGAACCAAGTCAAATACTAAGCTTGCTGGTTATTTGGTGCATTATTAAAAAAAAAAAAAGGTTGTCATAATACAACTTCTTTTAATGGCGTTTTGAATTGAAACAAGCAAAAACCCTCCAAAACCCTAAAGAATACCTGCCCAGATTTGCAGATAGAAAGCTACCACGGAATTACAATGCCACCCTACCAAATATGGTATTTTTAGGGGAAAACAAAACAAACAACAAAAAAAAAATTCAAAGAGTTCAGAGCTACAAAAGCAAAATTCAGCTCTGTAATTCACTTGCTTAATGAATGTCTTTGAATATACTGAAGATCTGAAGCCTGAACTAATCAATTTCTTCGCTGTGCCCTAGCCGGTCAGCCATGCTCTTTAATTTAATGAAACAAGAGTTTTAGATGAAATAGCACATACACATCAAGAAAGAATTGTATTGTTGCACTTTGAAATGTGTCCAACAGTGCAACTTCATCTAATGATAATTTTTTTAAGAGGCCATCGATTTCTGAAAGACTTATTGTACTAGCATCTTGATGAAAAAGTGAATGTCAGCATATCTACAGAATACTTACACCCTGCCATTAATGCTTTATTTGGCAGACAATGACTACTCAATTGAGGGTCCTCTGGGCTGTGCAATCATTTAGCTTTTCTTCTCTTATGAGGTCCTTAGTGTCTTGTTCCAGTTCAATACTCTTTTTATTCACCATTATAGTGGCCATAAGTGTGAATTTTATGGGAACTTGCAAACTCATAGTCATAACTAGAGCTTTCCAAGTCACTAATCTCTTCATACCTTTATAAGGCAGGGATTTGAGTAACTATGACTACATATGCTACACAGACACAGGATCAGTTCTACATGTCAGTGCCTCTACCAGTAACAAAACAAACAAACAAAAAATACCCAACGCAAAAAACCTCAAACTTGTAAAGTACTGAACTGCATTTTTAAAACCACAGATACACGATCTTCCCTATTTATGCAAAAGTCTTTCAGAACCAATACCAAAAAAGGTATTGCTGCTTAACCTAATCTACACCTCATCTGACAGGAGGTAGGCAAAAGTCTACTAATCAGGCTACAAATCAGACTATTGATTCAGACACTATACCGTAATCTGAGCATAAACAGCACAGCTACATTTAAATGCACCAGACAGACTGCAGATTTTGTGGCTTAGAAAACAAAATGTCTTACCTGTTTGTGCATTTCAATGTTTAATCCATACGACATTTCATAGTACTGCAAATAAATGAGCATACATTATTTTCTTATGCTGACTTACATTGTATTAGGAGATATTTATTGAAATAAAGATAAAAACAAATATACTTACCATCACATAATGCCTCTGCATTTCCGTCTTTTCGCTTGCCAGTTTCTCACATTCCAATTTAAGGCTACAAAATAGATCATGCTTTAATGTAACATTTCATTTTTTTGGCATCTACCCTCCCTATGTGTATTTTGACAGAAGCTGCTAATTAAAAAAAACTCAAACTGACTTGCAATATAAAAAGACTTAATTATACTTGAAATAAAAAGGCTAAAGAAGAAATTTAAAGAACATTTCATGGGTGTTGTATGAGGCCTGAACTGTCTACAGAACCTAAACATATCCACTCTTCATACTTTGACAAAGAGCTGCTATTAAGTGCTGCAAGTTACAAGTTAGAATAGGATCTGAATTTCCTGTAACTACTTCTCAGGAGTAAAAAAGATAAAAATAGAGGCATTTCTTTCTATACAGCGTTCAGTAAATGACTGCCAAGTAACACCACTCACAATTACAACTTGAGTATAATTCTTACCTTAAATACATTCTAGCAAATGTTACCTTGCCCAGTGCTTGAAAACTGGTAATTCTGACTATCATTTACTGGCAAGTTTCTTTTCCATTTTTGTTTTCATAAACAAAAGTAAGTTGCATTTGCACGTCTCATCACAAACCATGATATAATTCTGACTACTTTCACTGAGAGCCTCAATGTTCTCTTTGTTTTCTATTAAACTGATTTTTTTTAATGACACTTGTGAGCATCCTATGGAACAGTTAACGTGCAAACAGTATTTTTCACTCACAACAACAAAACCAGATGTTTAGAGTTTACATTGTATTTCTTAAGCAATAAATGCCTTAAACTAGTTAATGCTACAGTATCACAGGTACAGGAAGAGGAAGCATAACTAAAACCACGCAATTTCTGACTGGGAAACCTGTAAAGCTTTTACTTCTCTCCAAATATTCCAGGTGCACATAAGTACAAAACCAATGAAAATTAACGCTCCTTAACACCAGATGCCCAGGTCAAAAAGAACCTGTATCCTACATCTCTGAAAGGACCTCAGCAGCAAGCACACACCCACAAAGAACTTCTGAAGGGCAGAGCAGTGACGAGGAGTGAATCCCGCAACTTCCATGGATTTTGGTAAACTTTGTGTTATTACTCTGAGTACTTGTGTGTTTTAACCGTCCTCCCTGGCACTTAACCACAGGGCCCTGGCATTTTATTAATTTTTGCATTAACACCACACACAAATAAGCAAATATGAGAAGTAGCCTCCTTAACGCGCTGTGCCACAGAACCGGCGCAGGTCTTCTTGTGATATACTGAAATAATCCCTCCACATACGGGTTCCCAAGACACAGTGTAATTTTTTCAAGTGCACAGAGGTGCCGAACGCTCCAGTTTCGACAGTTCAGCTTTCGCAGCTGCCCGGGGAGCACGGGCCCGTGCAGGGGAGGGCTGTCTCCCCGTATGCGCCCAGTCCGCCTGGAAGCCCGCGCCCGGCCGCGGACCGGGGCTGCCCGCGCTCCCCTCTCGGCCCGTCGGGGTCCCCCGGCGGGGCTCTGCCGCGACGCCGCACGCCACCGCCTGGACGCGCCCGTTCGGTGCAGCCCCCCGCGCCCGGCCGGGGACCGGGCGGTGTTCCCTGGTCCCGGGGCGGCCCGCCGGCGCTCACCTGTGGTACTGCGCCTGGAGGGACTG
>VXBC01007173.1:148046-170049 GCA_013399945.1 Ploceus nigricollis
ATACAATGAAAATTTTGACTAAAAAACACTGAGTACTTCTTTTAAAGTACTTTTAAAATAATTGCTTTGGAGTATTTTGCTAAGTGCCTAGGTTTTAGCTTCAATTACCTGATTGTTGTGTGATCTTTGTAGGAACATATTTATATTTTTCTTTCATGTCATCAAAGATGTGCTTTTATGGGGCAGAAACAAAGATTCATGTGACCAAACTGTTCTCCACAATTTAAGATTCTTCTTCAAAATATGTGGGTCTGTGCTTATATTGGTTGTGGAAAAGATTTAAGATGGAACTGGAAGCATGCCAAAATACAGTAAAGATACATAAACCTGCTTTTCAATTAGTGGTCACAGCTAGGTCACTTCCAGTATCCATGCTATCTCATTTAGNATTCAGCTATTCCTACACCACTTCACATGTCTAGTGGTGTTGGTTTGGTCCCACAAAATAATGACTGGTTGGCTTCTTTTTTTAAAATACCAAGTAACACTCTCAGGTTTCAGGGTAAAAACAACATATGAAACCCTGTTTCATCCATTCTTGTAATTCCAGATTGGAAAAAAAAAAATCTGGCTTGATGTCTATCCCATTTACTTTAAAGGGAAGTCAGAATGTTTCTGTAAAGCAAAGAATAAATCAGTCAAATAACATTTTTGTTATATTAAAAATATTCTAATTCAAAATTTTGTTTTAGTCAGTCTAGATCAAAGTGTCTGTTGTTTTGTTACCACTTAAAACTAATCTTTTACATAAATCTGCTGAATATTCATATGTTAGAAGTATTTCAAGAAAAAGGGTTTAGTCAAGTGGAGTTAATTATTTTGTTGCAAGTAGGTTGGGCTCAGTTGTCTCTCTGCTATTTGTAAACCCAACCTTTTATCCATGNAACCCAACCTTTTATCCATGGGTAGCTGAAGGACATGGAGAGGGCAGGTCTGTCACTGAGGATAGGGCTGGTTACGTGTCTAGTGATTCTTTCCAGTTCAGTAAGAACTTAAAAGATCCAGCTACAGCTTCCTGCTAAAAGACCTCTCTTTTTAGTTCAAAAAGAAGTCTGTAGGTTGTAAATTAAGTATCAGGGCTCCATAGGTGTTGAAGGTTATTAGAGGGAAGGAGTCACAATATAAAGGTTGGGGTTTATCCCTTTTTCTTTTTCTTTTTCCCCTAAAANTTGTTATCAACCATGTGCTGGGTATTTTGGTGGAAACTGGTCCTTGAAGCGCTTCTACAAGGAAAAAATATTCTGTGATTGCTTGTAGTTTTGCAGTACACTGACTTTCCTTCTGGAGTAAGGGTGAACTTGCTATAATAACCACAAAACAACCTTGAATAACTGAAGAAATATAATTGGGTGCTAATGATATATTAATATAATTTTCAAAGAGCACACTCAGACCTCCACTGGAAAAAAGCAACTGTCAAAACATTGAATTTTTCGTTTGCCACTTACAAGTGCTGAAATACAGGAATAGCAACCATACTTTATTGATCAATGCAAGCTGCTGAAATGGCACTAGCACAACAAGATAAAGTGCCAACATGAGAGAGAACCAACACCAGCCACCGGGAACACTGTCTTAGCTTTCCACAGAATATAGGGATAGCAAATAGGTACACCAAGAGGAGAAGCTTGCTTTTTCCGAAGAGAGTGGTGTTGACATTCCTTGTAAAGGAACACTGCCAGTGGTTCCATTCTCCTTGTGTCAAAGGGGATGCTATTATCAGATGCTTTCACCTGGTAACTGCATAACAGTGCTTTTGACGTGGAACAGTTCTGTGCAGGTCCCTCTGTACTGCCCCAATTTCATCTGCTTAATGAAAAATTTGGGGTGTGTAGTCACATGTAACCACAAAGATATCTTTTGGTTATTTGTTTTTATCAAATATTTAGATTTTAGTTAGAAATTCATGACAGAAAACAGGTGCAACTGAAAAAAATAGTGAGAGTCATCTGGTGTACCCAAAGATTTAGCAACTAAGCCAATATGAGAAGAAAGAACTCCAAGCAACATAAATCACAGCTTAGTGTTCTTAAACATCTAGATCTAATAGAGTTGCAGTAACTCTAAAGGGAAGGAGCCACATCTGCAGACAGATGGATTTCATGCTATCCACCACATGCTACATTGATAATGTGTGGTCATAAGCCATCTCTTCTTTCTGGTGGAGTTTCTCCTAACCTTTGGCCAAAAACAACTTTAAAACAATCTTTTGCTGGAAGTCAGAGCAGTTTGGGGAATATAAGCAGATATTTCTATACAGAGTCCATGGTTTGGTTCATGTAATACTAAAAAGCTCTGTTTTATCTATACTTAAGTGATAAAAACTGTGGAAAGTATGAAAAAATCAATCAACTTACATTTTAAATCAAATGTATGTTGAGCTTCCTCATAAACAGAAAGTCAGGCATTTCTACATGTTTATAGGTATGTTTGAAATAATAAAACACACTTAATGTGCTTCTCTTTATGCTGTAGTTCAGGTCCTACATTATTTACAAAAGTAACTTCTGTAATTTTTTTTTCATATTAGCCATTTTATAAATCTTGACTCAGTTTTCTTAGGCCTGTGATGTATCTTAGTGAGAATCAATAAGCCTTTCTTAAATAAGAACAAAACCCAGTGAGCTGCTGTTACGTGGTAGAAGTCAGGCTAAATTATCTTTCACTTCGACAGTATCTGCCACGACACTCTTTTGAACCTCTACCAGGTGTCCTTCTTCATCTAGCTTCTAACATCTGAAATGTAGTATACTGAGGAAAACCAAAGACCTAGTCTGCTCCTGAGAAAGTCTGATTCTTTTTGGTGGGCAAAAAAAACCCCTCTGTCAACCACATATGATATTTCTTTAGGACTGAGACTTTTTATAGTAGTCTTGACTGGAATTAGTAGATTGGTCAACAAATGGTCACAGCTTTCGGTGTTCAACAATCTTGATTGTGTTTCCTGCTATATTATTGCTGCTACCTTAAATTGGCTTCCTTGTCTTTCAGAAATCAACTACTTTGACTCTCTTTATTTAAAAAAAAGAAAAAAAAAAACACAAACAAAAAACTGAACAAAACCGCAACCAACCGATCAAACCAAAAACAAACATAAAGCCCCACCAAAACCCAACACAGAAGCTTGTTAAAGAAGTGCAAGTGCATCCAAATTGAAAAGAGACATTGAAGTTCTGCATCTTTATAATGTCGTTGCTTCTTTATAACTTGCCCCCAAGATACCTACCAGCAGATATGCACATTATGAAGTTGAAAGCACTTACAATTGAAAAATTGTTTTAAAAAATATCTCTTTTCCTAAAGGACAATGTTTTTTATATTAAGGTGGTCTGGTAAACTTCTCTGGAATTTTTATATTCCCTTGAGTTATCATTGCATGTGAGAACCATTGATGCACATTGATACGAGGAAATACCTGGGAATGACTTCAGTAGCACAGAAAAGTTGCAATGTCTGCTATGCAGTAGCCCAAGAAGGACATTAACTTTTGAAAGATCTACAGCATTTCATGGGCTAAATCTTCTGGAAATAAATGTTGTGATTGGAAACACAGGTTACTTTTATGTCTTCCATGCATTCTTGAAGTTTTTTTTTCCGTTGTTCAAGGTTCCTAGTTGAAAAGATTCACTTGCTGTAAACTTGAAAAACAAAGGTCTCTCTCTCTTTTTATTTTCTTCTTATTATGAGAGGAAGGAAGTATTAAAAAGCAACAAAAGAGCAAAGTAAGTTATTTCTGAGAAAGCACACCATGCTTCTTTTGTAGCATGCTATATTCCTGCCTAGTAAATGAGGGAAAGGCTGTGGGTGGGGTCTACCTGGACTTCAGTAAAGCCTTTGATTCTGTGACCCACCATATTCTCCCGGAGAACAGCCCATGTCTTGGATGAGTGCACTCTTTGCTGGGTAAAAACTGGCTTGATGGCACACTCTGGGCCCAGAGTGTTGGTGAGTGGCATTACATCCAGCTGACAGCCAGCCACCAGTGGGACTCCCCAGGGCTCAGTGTTGAAGCCAGTTCTGTTTAATATCTTTATTGATGACCTGAACAAGGGGATCAAGGGCACCTCCTGTCAGTTTGCAGATGACACCAAATGGGAGGAGAGTGTTGATCTGCCAGAGGGCCAGAAGGCTCTGCAGAGGATCTGCACAGGCTAGATCAATGGGCCAATGCCATCCAACAAAACAAAGTGCCCAGTTCTTCTTCACTTTTATCACAAGCATGCCTTCCGATCCCAGTCCCCTGGGGGACAGATCACTGTGAAAATTTCAAAGCAGCAGCTGTCAAGAAAGAAGACCATAAAAATATGGCCTTATAAAAATAAAAAGCATTCCCAAATCCACAGACAGTTGGTGGCTGAATAGGCAAGGTGAGACACGTGCTTGTAGGTCTTGCCTGTTAGGTGGAAATACCTCTTAAGAAGACTTAGAAGGGTTTATGCGGGGGGGGCAGGTAAGTCCTAAAGAGAAACTGGAGATTGTGTAGGCAGGCCTCAAAAAGTAGAAATACAATAGGAAAATGTCAGGTCCATCATCTAAATAAAAATAATTCATACATTTCTCATAGTGCTGGAGAATATTTAGGAGCAGTATGAACTCAGGCACATGGCTGGCAGAAAAACAGCCTTAGTTTCTCATGCTAGATCTCTCAGATTGCAACTACTGACCGAGGTGATGAAGTGACCTCTCATTCAGTTTGCAGATGACTCCAAGTCAGGCAGGAGTGTTGATCTGCTGAAGGAAGGAAAGCTGTAGGCCAGAATAGATCCATGGGCTGAGGCCAATGATATGAGGTTCCTAGCTTACATCCAGCACAGTGTGGCCATCAGGACTAGGAAAGGGTTCATCCCCCTGTATGTGGCACTGGTGAGGCACACCTTGAGTCCTGTGCTTAGTTCTGGGCCCCTCATGACAAGAGACATTGAGGAGATGGAGCATGTCCATGAAAGGGCAATGGAGCTGGTGAAGGGTCTGGAGAACAAGTCTTATGACTAGACACAATTGCTTATTTGGATGTTATGTACCTGAAAATTCTGGCCCAAACTGTTTGTTAGTGCAAGGAAAATAATTATATCTCAATTAAGCGAAATGTCCACAAGTAGGCAAACAGGCAAACGATTGCTACTGCAAAACCTGGAGCATGGACTGCATTCCTTTTTAACCAGTAGCATACCTATAAGAATATGGTTTATTATCTAGATTGTCAACTTTTATCCTTTGTTTGTGGAACGTGTGATTTGATGTTTAAATAGAGTATTTTCTTTCAGATTTTCAGATGGTGATAACTAGGGTATAATTTATCTTATTAATCCTTTCAGGTTGCCTTGTTTACATGACTAATGTTCCTGCATCATGCATACCTGATGTCAACCCATGGCTCTGTTGTCTCTTTGTCTTCTCAACTAAGCTTAAAGTCAACAAAGAGCTTTTCTATCTTTTCAATCTTGCATTTCACCTTACATGCCATTCACATTTTAGAGGGTGTGTGAAACTCCTTTGGAAACAAAGTAGTAATTCATGTTTACCACTGAGAGAAACAATTACCTGTCTCTCATTTCCAGTAATCTGCTTCTATGAGTAAACACTGTTTTTTAAAAAACCCTGCCTTCATACAAAAAGAATTAACTTCCTTAGTGCTCAAGCTTTTTATTAGTAATAATATCTCTCTGTTTCTATTTGTTGTAAGATCCATCCCAGAGGACAAGAGGAGAGTATGGGAGGGAGGGGAGGGGAGGGGAGGGGATCAGGAATAAGAAATTTTGGTAGTGCTCAGGTGTTCAGGGAAATGAGAAAAGATTACAGGAGAGTACGGCACAAAAGGACTGCCTGGATCACTGAGTGAGTCCCCTGCTTCTATTTGTGCCACACAGTGAAAAAACATTACCTGAATAGTAAGATTAAATTGTCTGTCTTGAGAATTCCATATTTAATAGTTAAACAAACTGCCCATGTGCACCTTTAAGTTCTGAGTATCACTTTTACAGCATGGGACTTCATTATGTTATATTACCGTAGAGTTTTGATTGATACATAAAGTTCAATTTACTTAAAAAAAAGTCTTTGAGACTGGGAGATCATTCAATTTGTAATAAAAAATTTAAAAATAAAAGTTTCCTTATGAACCTTGGATTTACCTAATATTTACCTAGATATTTTTCCTAATCATATTTTTAAAAATACTTTTGTTTTAAATGTTGCAACTTAGTTTTTGATTCCATTTGGAAATAATTACTAAAGCGTCTTGTTTGCCTATTTCAATTGCATGGAACCCATTTTTCATGAGTTTGAGATTGCCTATATTAATTTATATTTTCATCTTTTAATTAATAAGGTTGTGAAAATTTTGCAGGCATTACAACATTCTTCATCATTGGCTTCTCTTAATAATACATTCTTACATGGATGATTGCTATTTTATACCGCAAAATCTATGCTCACACGATTGTGCTTCTATGTGCCTTTCACAGAAAGTCATTAATGTTTCCTTTTTGTACTGAACTGAGGTGAGGTTTGGGATCCCTTTGTGATAAACACAACACCACAAAGAAAAACCAAGATCACAGAGACTCACAATCTGAAATTAGACTTCACATTCATCCTTCCTGGAATATTTTTTCTCTTTTAACAAAAAAATAAAATCTGGTCAGTGTTAAAGATGCAATGTAGAGGAAGAAAAGGGAGCAGTAGGTTTGCCCTAAGTGTCTTTCCATGAACTGCACAAACAAAATGCATGCCAAAATTCCACATCCTGCTGTGATGGACAATTCAGCAATGCACATAATGAAGAAATGCTGGGTAAGCTCTACTTGAATTGACAACACTGTTGACATCTAGATCAACCATTATTATGAAATCCAGTGGCAAAACATAAAGCGTGTAGTTATAATGTAATTATAATGTTATCTTATTAGACTTTATGGAGGAGTGCAATTAATTTAAAATGGGAAAGAATAAGGAAAGGAAAAGAAATTCTGAGTTATTTGTATGTGTATTCTGACTTTGTCTTTTGATGGTTTTACATTAGTTGGTCAGCTACTGCATGAAGCCTAAAGCTCTGCTGATCTAAAGATCATTGCTTTTTAACACCAATTTTTACTGCAGCAGATGCTGTGTTGGAAATTAAAGGTCTATGCAGTCAAACATCTGATGAATTGTATACTATCTGATGAATAATCTAATAAATTGCTCTTTCTATAATTACTTTTTATCTGCACACATATGCTTTTGCATTGTTTGGCCTACAAGAACTAGTTTAAGAACGTTAAGGAGATTTTCTTCTTGTGTAATTTTGATTTGTCATACTGCATAGAAGGAAAGTAGTTTCCTAATTTTCATCCTGTTTAAAACAACTTTTGAAAGTGACTTTATGTTAGGGAAAATGTGAGGGTACTCTCACATATACAGCAAACCTCTTTGTTTCCTTCCCATAGTAAACACCCAGTCTGAGTAGTGTCATTATAAGGGCATTCTGGCAATGAGCGTGAGACTGAACATCATAATTTTCATTTCTGTTTGTATGTCAGCCTATCAGGGTCATGTCAGCAACAGTGCTTTTCTTACTGTATGACATATTCAGAAGAGGAGTGGCAAATGGAAATACTGCTCTGAATCAGAAAGCTGACACCTGGGAATGAATTTCTGGCAGATACTAGAAAAAATATAGATTTTTTTATAATTTTCTGCAGGCAAGGAGTCTTTTGACTAGAGAGACAAAATTTAAATGTCATTGCACACACCTCTTCAATTTTGTCCCCACCCACTTTCTCATGATAAAATGTCATTGATCCTCCTAGGGAAAATGACAACAATGAAAGTTACTTTTAAACACAGTAATGGTATTAGATATGAGACTAGTTGTCCATAGTTAAAATGCACTGTTTCTTTTCTGAGTAGAACACTGTTACACTGTACCAGGACTGCCAGATGGTTATTTTTCACTATGACAAGGCTAATCTTGGCTCTGTGCAATGTAATGCTTGGTGCTAAGACGAAGGCCACAGTTACAGGGATTTTGAAGAATGTAGGAAGGAGGATGATTTAAAGGGCCTTCTGACTTTAAAAATTGTTCCAATATTTTTCTGTTAAATTTCCCACCATTTCAAGTGAAATCGAAGGCTTACTCATACTGCAGGGTGATGGCTTGTTGAATTGTTTAGGGATATGGCCAGGCCCTGAGCTGAGGCCACAGTTCATATGGGGATTTGGGACTTTTGACAACCCTTGGGCTTATGCCATAAACTTGGTGAATATGCAGTTTTGTGTTATGCATTCCAGCTACTGGTACAACACAAGTGAAGGGTGACGCCCATGGACAGCCCTAGAGAGAAAACAGAGCTGCCTGAGCCTGGATATAGGGAAATTTCAGGACGGTTTGATGTCTTGATTTGTATCTAAGTCCACTGCTTAGGTTTTGGATTGAGAGGCTATATTTCTTGCAAGGAACATGTACATCCACAGCTAAGGATATTAGCCTTTTCCTTCGACAGCTGGGAAAGCCAGAGTCTCTTAAGTGCATTAGAGGAATAGAGGGGAGAGAGAAAATGTAGAATTTCATTCCCTGTTTTTCCAGCATAGCACTGTTTCAGTTGATCACCAGTCATCAGAATTTCAAATAATCTATTCTCATGTAAGGATACTTTATTTTTTCCTTCTTTGCTTCAGCATGTGGAAAAGGTTTGTATGACACAACGTTCACAGGTTATAGGGCAGATAGGATCACCTTTTTTTCCTTGTCAATCATTAAGTTATGAGACTTCACTCAGTGTGTATATTAGGCAATTATAAATAATTAAAACAGTCATGTACTTCAGAAGTAATGAGGGGCACCATCATGCTTCCAGTGAGAAGCTTGACCTCGAGCTTCTTTACTTTTTTGGACAAACAGAATTTCCACTCTAATGTTGTTATAGTGTTGCTTTCAAGTATAATTCTTGTACATATTTCATTCTACCTTGTCATTCTTGGGGTGGATTAAAAGAGATCCTAGCTACATTTCAACCTCTATAAGTATTTCTGCATCTTCTGATGAAATACTATTTCATAACCACAACAGCATTTCTCTGAAGATGCATCTTACCCTTCCACAAATAAGAATATATTTCACAAGACTTTTCTTATTCACATAGACTCTGGCCAACAAATGAACTGTGGTATCAGAGCTGGTGGGCTGTTCCTGTTTACCATATTATTAGCAAACTTCTATTTTGAGAATGCATTTTGTTATAAGCCTACTCATAAAACTTTGATAAGGAATCCTGTCTAATGCCCCATTTTCTGGGTAGAAACTAGTGTCTCAGATCTTCCAGGATTTCACTAACAGTAAATGTGGAGGCCCAATAACAAAGGTAATGATGGAAACAGTCTCCTCCAAAAAACCATTTTTCAGCTTTCTTAATGTGCTTGTTTATATTTTCCATGACTGCAGTATGAACCAAGCATTTGTTAAAACAAGGAAGTACATACTGAAATCAAATTTCTATGGGGTTGTACTAGGGCTCTATTTGCCCTGAGTATGCAAACTTCATGTAAATCATTCAGGTACTGAAGGACTGTGGATGGTTTTAAATTAACTTTGTCCTACAAGCTGCATTTAAGTAATAGCTTTTCAATCAGTCAAAAATAGTTCCTCCTTTTTCACCTTGAAAGCATATTGCCAGCATTATAAAACTTAATTTTGTGAGCTTTTACACACTCTAAGTATTTTATAATGTTTTCTTAGAACAAGAAGCTGAAATGCCATCTGGTTCCGCCAGTCTTGGTTAAATATCAATGATTTAGAGGTTTTGTGACATTTCTTTATAAATTATATACTGATAAAACACTTCCAACAGAAGTGATCATGCAGGACTTCTGATCCCTCAACTGTCTTTTTCCACACTTTAACTTTAGACCAGCTAAGTATTGTTCTATTACAACAGCCCTGAACTATGCAGTCCCTTGCAACTGATACATCTTATTTGCCTCTGTAGTGGTTTACAAATGTTGTTCCTACATCTCTCTCTCCCATAATCTTTCTCCCCTTCACTCTCTCCCCCTCTCCTTTTCCCCTTCTCCCTGTGGCATGCCGAGGAGGAGAACTGGTGACACAAAAGGTAAAGATCACGGCTTGAGAAAAGAGCAATTTACTGGAAACAGCAATGAGATAAGAAAGGGAGCAGTAACAGCCTCACAATCAGTAATGAAATCTGCAGGACAGGCTAACAATTTGCAAGTGATTGCTTGGAAGTGGGGTCCCCCTGTGCTCCCTTTGCCACATTTACTTAAGCAGAGGGACCCTTCTCCCTGGAAGAGATTTCCTTATCCCCATCCTTGGCAATAACTTGAGGTGGTATAGAATAATCTCCTGGTCCTGACTCCTCCAGGGAAAAAGGAGCTATCAAAGCTGCCTACCAGCAAGAGATCTATCATTCTTTATCTGAGGGGTGAGGAAGGGAATGGGGTAGAGTACCCTCAGTAATATTAGAGATAGAATTGATGCTGAGAACACTAATTCAGAATGAAAATTTTTTCCTCGAAATTTCCATTTGCAAGGCAACCTCTCGGAAGCCTGTAAATTCAGTTTGCATGCCACTTTATGCCAAAGGGGTGCCAAGACTGGTGTGGCTTTTTTTTTCCATTGTTGGTTTGCAAGTGCAGTCCTGAAAAAAAGAATTCAAAGAACTAATAAAAGGAAAGAGCTTTGTTTCCAGCAAAATTCAAGATAATTCCATGAAAGAATAATGATTTTTATTCAGAGGCAGTTAAACTGCCAATGAGCTCCTAGCTAAAATCCAGACAGAAATACTGTCAGCATCGACCCTGGATCAGAAGATTAACTTTAATGGCAAACTATTGTTCTGAATTTGTGCTTTTACTGGCCAATCCTATTAAAAAGCATTATATTACAAAGTCCATGTTTGCTTAGACCAGCATCTTTTATTATGTGGGATTTGCCTATTTTTTCTCTTAGATAAATTTTTGTGGCAAATCTTTTTAACTATTGTTAATGTCTGTGCTTGTATAGACTCCATGAGTATACATTTCTAATTGTATCCTGCTTTACAAGTTACTTAAAGTTAATGCTAAATTTCTGTGTCTTTTGAAATGGAGATCCTGTTTCTTTGGTTATAACTGTAAAGTCTAGGGCATACATAACTGTGCTAGGATACAAAGAAGGAATTTTAGTAAGTTTTTTAAATGATGTTATTTTTCAATAATACAATTATAGTTTCAGTACCTCTATTGTTTCACATGCAAGATTTTGCTGAAATAATCTAATATTATGACAGTTTCATTCCACCTCCCATCTCTTTAGGTCCCAACATGCTGAAAGAAGCACCAGGCCCATTTTCAAAGAAATAAGAATGGTGCGGACATCTGAAGAACATTTTTAGTGTCCCAAGTCTGAACTGAACAAGTTCTTTAAAGTGCTTCATTATAGTTGTTCTGACAATCATTCACCAAAATACCATATGTTGCCAATAAATAAGCCTTCACTAGATAGTCATTGTCCCCTACAACAGACATAAGCACTTGTTAATTAAACCTAATTAAGCCAATAGCATACATAGTAGAAACACATGCTAACTAATTTGCTAGCCAAAGTCAGCTTGGGCAAGTCTTCAGCTTTTGGCAGAGAGCTGACATCTCAAAGCCATGTGCATTAAGGAGAAAAAAAAGTCAGGCTATTTGGGAAGAAGGATGTGAAAAAGGTTTGTGTACACAGACAGAATCCTTATGTCTGTACAGATGTAAGTCTAATTTTTTCTGTGGCCTGAGAGCTAGCAACAGATCCAATTGAGAGAATTCAGTTGTAGAAAGTGTCTCAGAGAAAAGAGAAATCATTCTTCACCACTTTTTTGATTGCTATGGGGAAGAAACACCAATGGGTACATGACCAGGAGTACTATGTCATTGCAAACTCACAGACAGCCATGTTGCACCTCCCAGTGAGATATCAAAGGCTGGTTCACTAAAAGTACCTACTTATCAAATACTGTAACCCATTCAGAGAATACAGAGAGCTTTTATAAAACCATATGCTCTTAGTTCACAGGTGAGCTTTCAAGATCACTAGCAGGTTTCTTTCAATATTTTTCATAATTACATAAATGTTGTAGGATCTGTATCACCTGTCAACACATTAGCAGGCTACTTTGACATGAGAAACAGGGAAACATGCATATGCTACAGTTGTCATTTTGCTTTGGAGTTAACATTATTGACAAAAATATGACTCCGCTTTATACTCGTTTTAGTTCCTTAACCCCATTCACCATTTCAGCTGTCTGGTTAATGTCTGATTCACCCAGGTATTTCAGCTACTACTTTTCCAGACACTCTGGCTGAGCTCTGTCACCTGGGGCTGTCAGTGTGGAGAAGACACCTGCAGTAAAAACTGCCTGTGAACAGTGGTGGAAAGGCTGTCTTAAGCGATAGGACACATTTGTGCTTAGAGTGTTAGTGCCTTTTTCTGCTTAATGATAAAGCTGCCTGACGGTTCCCACGAAACAGTGTTTCTTCCTAAGCATACAATATAATACAATATAAAAGAGTGCAGTGGACTTACAGTTTCATGAGGTTATGTTCCTATTTTAAAATAATTCTTATTTGGACTAGCAAATTTACTGGTCCTATGCCATACCTGCTGCCTTTTAGAAGCTGTGAGCAGCAATATACCATGAGCAAGCTGAGAATATAACTTTGAATGCAAGAGGTAGCCATGAAACAGAGACAAAATTAGAAACATTGACATGAAAAACATGATTCTGTTTTGCCACCACCAATCACTGCAGTTTCTTATCCAGAGGCAAATTTTATGGTATAAATTGTTAATAAGACTGAAGAATAGCTAAATGATTATGCATCTTCTGATATTATAGTTGTCTTAATCTTTCTGTATGAATTCACTCACTTTTCCAATGTCTAGTATGACATTTTAAGCCTAATTCAATAAAATGAAGGCTTTTTTTTTAATTCAAAGCAAAATTTAATTCAGATGTCTCATACGTGGCCAAATATTTGTATGAAATATCTTGGGTTTATGAATATTATATTGGGAACATTTATTAGTTGGAAATTTCAATTAGCCTATATTTACATATGCAATATTAAGCCACAAAATTGCATAAGTTTCCAATTACTGTAAAAGAACGAAAATAATTTACAATGTTTAAAGTAACAGCAGGGAAGTTATTGCACTGCAATAATGGGACAAAAGAATTTCTGCAATAGCTATGGATTCCTTAGAGGGCTGATTTACACATAATTCCCTTCACTCAGGAATCAAAAAAAACATTGCAGTCATTTAAAGTTTAGAATACGGTGCCAAGAGATGGTGAAGTTATGACCAGATGATGAATTTGATCACAATACCATCTCATACAGAGTGATGGAAGTTTGCAGAAAAATGTGCAAACAATTCTTCTACTGAAAGTAATTTGAATTATTTTCCCTCCACATACAAAAGCGAGATTACAACAGATCCAGGAGTTTCTGCTGTAGTTATACCTGTCTAGAAGTTTATGAGCCACTAAATTCATGAATATACTGCAGAAAAAGTTAATTACTAATATTTCTTTACTTCTCCTGATTTTTGCAAAGCAGCAAATGAAATAACTTTTCCAAACCACATTTTTGCCCCCTGATACAATTTCAATAGATGTAAGGACAAGCTTAAATGACAGAATACGTATTTAGGGTTATAGGAAAAACATTAGTACTCATTGTTTTCTGATTTTTTTTTTTCTCAGAAGGGTAACTGCAAGATAAATCCTCAGCTCTGTGTTCTGCAGATTATAGCAAATCAGCATTTGACATGAATGATCTAAAATAGACTCTTGTTTATGGAATTAGTAGCTAGTTACAGAAGATTGTAATTTGTAATGTTTTGGAACCAGGTGTTCAAGAAAGTTGTGCTCCTCAGTTTTTCTAATGAATCTTCCCTGAAAGGTTCTCTCATTTACTTCATCACTTAACTGTACATCATATGCTTACACAAACTATTTGAAAACAAACTTTTTTCAAAATTATTTTTAAAATAGGCTGCATTAGCTTGTGTAAAGGCTCTGTGTATCTTGTGCAAACTATGTGTAGGACTAAGTTCATGAATACAGAAACTCTGCTTGCAAAAGAACAGGTTTTGTTTTGGGGGGTTGCAGGTACAAGATATGCTTAAAACTATAAGAATTTTACTAAACTCTGAAGAATTTAAATGATATGTGCTCACACAAAATAATTTCTTGCAAGCAGGTGCAGGTTGAATATAGTGACCTTTATTGTGCTATTAATGTAATGTCCATTGCAAATCTCTGATGGATAAAATTGGATTGGCATTAAAATAGAGGCTTCTTCCTCCCCACTGTATAATTTTCATTTTGAATCTGAAGATTTTTCATAGAAACCTGACCACAGATTTCATCAGAAATGTCCTTGTTTCAGGTCAAAATGACCATTCAATAGAAACCAGTGTAAAGACAACACATATAGCATATGGATGGATAACCAGAGGAATAGAGCCCAATTTCAATATTTTGGCAGATCAGATCAGATTTTCAGTTCATAAACGTTTATATAATTTCTGGTTTTTATTCCAAGATGAAGGCAAAAAGAAGTCAAAACTTTAAAATTCTTGTGGGAATTATCTTCCCAGCACCACATGGAAATTTTACTATTCTTCACAAGCATTTTCACTTTTCTTGAAAAATAGCATAGATATTCTAAGATTGGCTATTACAAATTTTCAGGTTTTCATACTCAAGAATGCTATACCAGCCTTTTTCATAATAATTTACCTGAAGATGGTAAAAGGATCACTGCTCTATGATTAAATTTAGCTTGAGTAAAACAGCTTGATGTCCCTGCTTGTCAACAATTTCATCTTTAAAATAGGGTAGTGGTCTTTATTTAACAGATGCTTGTAAAAGTCTGTTTTCATCACTAACTCTTTGAAGATTTTTAAGAAATGCTAATAGATCTTTGTACCGTGATGTGAAAACGATTCACCTAGTAAAGCCCAGTCCTCCAAATTCCTGCCTATGAAAGCTTATTTAGTTCTGTAAGAATGCTCCTTTGAGAAGAAATTTAAAAGACGTGGTTATAGAAGTAAGCACAATAATTTTTAAAGTACAGTCAATCTTTAATTATTTCTTTCCCAAGATGAAAATATAATCACCCACAAAGTCTGTGCTTTCTAAATTATTAAGTCAGTACAGAAAAAGGCCGATTCTGTTGTTAGGGTTGTGGAGGAAGGCAGGGCTAGAGGCATGAATTATCCAATAAAATTAATTTTGCTTAACAAAACCCTTTTATCATCAGTTTGTTTTTGGACATGTGATGATGCATAAAATTATACAAGGATAATCAAGAACTTGATTTGACATGACAACCTTGATTACTGGGGCTAGAATAGCAAACAGCTTTCTGAAGAAGATCATCTTAATTGTAGACTTTCTGTTACCAGTCACTTTCAACAAATCTGTTAACCATTTTAGAGTCTTCCTTAGGAAGGAAGATCAACATTCTGACTGCCAGGAATAGGAATTTTACAAGGAGGTGAATAGTGAGATAAGTTTCCTTTCCAAATGAGGAATATGTTACTGTCTGATTGTGCTCCTGAAGCTGACCAAGGAAAGACAGATACAGTGTTTAATGTAATACAGTCCTTTAACCATTACAGTTTGGGTACTGGCAGCAATCCTTGAACCAAACTGCTAAAAGGCTTATCTATTGCAAAGCAGTATTTTGAAGAAGTTTTTTTCTAGTATCACTGCACTGAAGAAAACCAGAGTCCTTTTGAGTGTGACATATTGTATGACACACAGTAATAATTGCTGATAAAAGTAATGCAACTGCATTATAGAGAGAAATTATTTGAATGCATTGCACCATATGCCATGTAACTGTTTCAATTTGTATGGGTCAGGCTGGGATGGAGTCAACTGTCGTGTTGGCAAGAATTATGGGGCTATATTTTGGATTTAGGACTGTTGAAAACACACTCTTTTGTTTATTACAAAGTAGTCCTTGCACAATGTAAAGGNTGTATTGTCATGCTCAGCAATAAAGCTGCTGTAGCAGCAGAAAGGGTTGGTTGCGGGTCTTATGCTTTCTGGAATACCTGCTACTCAGACTGTAGTGGCTGTGCATCAGTCTCCTTGGGGGAGGTGGTGATTGATTACCTTTGCATCAGTTGTTTTTTGTCTTTCCTTCATTTATTAAACTGGTTTTTTCCTCAACCCATGAGTTTTCTTGATTTTGGTCTTTCTGCTGTCTCCCTTGGCATGCTGGGCAGGGAACAGTGAGCAAGTGTGAGTGCTTGGCTACTTGCCAGGGTCAGCCCAACACAGTTATACCTGCAAAATAGTTTTCTTGCACTCTCAGTGACATGTATTTTTATTGGAGAAATAACAATGCTTGTCTTTTGAAAACATGCAATGTACTTGTGTTATAAGTCACGGCATATGAAGATTACTTGATTCCTTTCTCAAGCATGAGCCTGTGTGCCTTCTCCCTAAACCTCACACACACAAATATATGCATGTATCTTCAAACAAACTATTTAGTCAATAGCAGTTATACCCTGCCTCCAAGTTTCATCAGAAAAGAAGGAGATTCTCGGCCTACAACAGTAACCCTTAATCCCGTGAGTACATAGACTGTTGCAAAAAAACCTGATTTTTACCCACTAAAATCTACAAAGCTGGATAAAGAATTACTTGGCCTTTCTGTTTTTCAATCTTGAATTTTGACTTTTTTTTTTAACTAATAAATTGATATCATAACACTTCCCCATATCTCTGAAAGCTCATACGTGTTTTCCCTGACATCAGGATGTGTTCTAAGCATGAAGAACATTGATTTGATTTAGAGATTTTATTGACCATAACTAGTTTGCTGTGTTTTGTTTGGCACAACAGCCTTGGTGTGGTGGCTTCGCGGTTGAATTTTGCAGGCTTTGTGCAACCAGATCCACAGTTAATGATTTAGTCTGGCGATATTTCAAAAACAGACAAAATGTATCCACTTTTATTTTAAAGTCTTCTTTTCCAATTTGTGGCTTTCATTTGGGAAGCATTTTTTTTCAATAACACAGTATGACGTTTTACATATGAATAGCAGCAGCCTGCTAGGAATGAAGGCTTTTTTTTTCAGTATTTGATGTTAAGAATATGTTTATATGTTGTTGTAATAATTTTTGAACTTTGAGAGTACTCTAACCTGGGACACTGCCGAGTAGCAACAATTTTTACCCGGTGTGAGAAGACTCAGAATTTGAGAATGTGTAAGTACAGTGGGATGCTTAAACAGTGATTTGTACATTTTCTTTCACATCAAGTGATGCAAGCAAGCACCAAGGGCAAGACACAGTTGACCCTAGATGGCTTTTGGTGCAAGTGTTGGACTCTTAGATAGGAACCTCCCAGGGACAATGGAGTGAAGTTGGAAATTTTAAAAGATAAGTCATCTAAATTTTTGCCAAAAAAAAAGCTTTCTAGTGAAAGGAATGACAACCTTGAGTTGCCTTTCTGTACTGTCTATATGGAAAGCATAGGAAGCTAATATATCTGTAGACATGTTGGACAGAGTAATTCCATCACTACAAGATCCCTGTAGAATATGGCTATTTCTACCATATTTTTAGATATCTAGACACCTTTAAAAAGATCTGGACTACAACTCCCAAAGAATTTGCTTAGATAACTAAACAGGCATTAGACTAAAACCCAAATACCATGACTTCTGTCCTTGTAAAGACTAAAGAAGTTTGGACTTATTGACTAGGTAAATGCCTCAGGTGATAACATTGGAGCTCATTGCTGTCAGCAATGGAATAAAGTTAATAAAAATGAAAATATAAACAAACGTAACATAGTACTCTGCGTGTCCAAGCCTGGCCTAGAGAAAAAGATTTGAAAAGTAGTGGCACAGTTCACTGTTTTCTCAAATACTCAGCGCTAAGTCCTAAGCCCAGTTCATTACCATTTCTGGTATGAACAGACCTGCTTCTTTGAATTTAGGTTTTGGGTACTCATTGCATAATTACAATGTGTGCTCTTTGCAAGTGCCTATTTGGTGACCTTGAAAGGAGGAAATATCTTATAATGCCAGTGCTGTATTTTTAAAACTAAAGAAATTGACAAAGAAGCCTGGTGTTCTGTTTTGAAGAAAATCTGATTTCATGATACTTTACATTATAAAAAATGTATTTTTATTGATACAGAACATGAAATACTGGGTTTTATACCCTATTACTTTCATATGGAGAGATAGTAAGCTATGCAAGGAGAACATGCCATCAAAGATGCGTTGTGCCAATACATCACAATGTGGTATCTTGCAAGATAACCTGCTTATTGACAAGCTGTGCTGCAAGGAAGTGACATCGCTCATCAACCCAGTTCCAGCTATAATATCGCTGTTATGTCACTGCTTCATACTTTCCAGTTCATGATTTGCCCTATCCATCCCAATACACTGGTGTGCAGCCGTAAGTGAAGGTCAGAAAGCTTCCGGGTAAAGTCAGTACAACTGGATAAATAGCTAACACTTCTGCACTTATTTGACCTACATTTTTCATCCTTGGATATCTTAATTGCCTTCAGCTGATCATTAAACAGCCATGACTGATATCTGCTATCTGTGGTTTTCTCTTAGCCTTAATCTTATATAAAAAATACCAGTCTTTGGTTTTGTTAGGGTTCTGTTTGTTTTTAATATACCCATATAAAGTTCATTTTGTTAGTGCAATCAAATCACTTGGTCTTGGAAGTAGGAACAGATAATGGTAAAAATTGTGAAGACCTTTAGTTTTCTTTCTTACTCTTACACTACTTTGTACAAAGAGGATTTCTATAATGACTAACAGGCTTTAAAGTTACTTTGTTTCAGAGTACTGGCTGTCAGTCATGGTCTTTATCCTGGCATATTTCTCTTCGATACAGAGAGACTGTGCGATGAACATGATAAAGATCTAAACATTTATCCTTTCTCCACATTCTCTGATAAATCAGCTTTATGAGTAGAGTGTGTTTTTTGTCTTTATGTCAGCCTGTGCAGCTAAGTACACAGATTTACCCATAGACTGATGTCTTTAACCTTGGTATAATTTTGGACTGTAATGCTCCAACTAACATTTGGCTCTCACACTAAGGCAAAACTCTGGGTCTTCCTTCATCTCATTTGTAGTAAGCCAAGAGGGAAACCAGCTACAGGCAAGCATCCATTCCCATTACTGTCCTTCATGGGAATACCAAAAAAGATCTGATTACTATGATTCTGAAAGACATGAAAGTGACATACCCATGGAGTCATGCTGCATCAAATAGCTACAAACATAGTGTTGAAAATCAGCATTTCTGTCTCCCTGGGATTTTTAAAAAATAAAAGCTAATCCCCAAAACAACTACACAGAATTCAATTTCTGGAATGTAAAATAGATGGGTTAATTAAAAAAAAAAACAAAAAAACCCAAACCAAAACAAAACAAAAAAACAGAAACCAAAATATGGATGGGAAAATAACCTATAAAGTTATACTATTTCTGAATTAGTCAAAATATTTTGTGTAGAAAATATGAATGCAGAAGAGGTTTGTGGTTCATTTCATCAAGGAAGTATGGAAGTCATGTGAACAACAGTTCAAGTTTTTACTCTTGAGTTCTCTAATTTCTGTGGAGCTGCTGGCCTTTCTCAGGCTTCCAGGCTCTGGTTCCACAATACTACAAGGTTCACAAACCAAGCTGTCTACAGAAACACAATCCAGGACCTTAGGGGAAAATGGTACAACAGGTATGCTACCCAATCTTGTTGGGCTTTAGGCTTCAAAGAACCACAACAGCTGTGATGGCAAGTGAAGAAATAGCTTTGCAAAAGCATGCTGACTATTACAGCAGAAGTTCATTAAAATTAACTTTTGTGCTTCCCGTGACACAATAATGCCTCAATCAAACAAGTGTTCTGAAAAAACTTTTGTTGCCAAATGTTAAGCCAGTGTCATGAAAGCCTCAAACTGACAGTCATATAACAATATTTTCCAGAATTATTTTCCAAATTTAGTGGCCTTTTTGTGGTTATTTGGATGAAAAGGGACAGTGAAAAGAATTTTTCATATGGTCATATATACAAGTCAGCCCCGTTAATTGCTGAATTTTGAAAAATTCAGTTGTCAAATGAAACAACATTTCTGGAAAATTTTTAGGAGTAAATGGTATAAGTCAACATTAAATCCCAGTGAACTCCAAGCACAAAAGCAACAGAATTAACCTCCCTACTGGAGCACCTGCATAGTATATAAATTCTAAAAATATTGCTTAATTGCTAGGAAATATTTCTATCTAAATTAATTTAAGAAGGTACACTGGGTTTCGTTTCTTCCTTGGACTGGTTTCCAGAAATCATCCACAAATAGCCCACAATGTGTTTGAATTACTGCGGTTGATTTTGAAATGATCAACACATAATAACTCTCACCAAAATTGTCCATGACTTGGCCATCATCACTGCTTAATATGAAAGTTGAGTAAATACAGAGTAAAGAAGTCTCTGATGGCTGGTGATTACTACTGAGCAAGAAAGAGAAGTTAAAGGCCCCTTACATGGTAGTCCCATGGCATTAACCAGACAAGAAGCATTGTTCATAGGAGGAAAGAAAACTCTATCAAGAGTTTTCTCTCGAGAAAACTGTATCAGAGAAACTGTATACCAGAGAAACTATATCAGAGAAAACAGTATCAAAGAAAACTCTATTTATCAAAGATTTTTCCATCTATTGCCATAATTTTAAAGATTCAGATGAATTCAGTTAGACAAACGTAGCCTTCAAGCCTTCCTTAATGCTTCTTGAGTGAACTGTAGATAAAGGAATTTGCAAATGACTTTGAATACTTTGAGTGTTCTCTACAAGTAAGGTACTTTAAAAACTAAGAGAATAATTGAATTGTATTTGAAGATCATAACTATATTTGAATTTTAAAACTGAATTTCAAATACGCTAGCTGAAAATGAACTGCATCTTCAATACTTTTAGAATTTCTAATTGGTCTAAGAACTGAGCAATATGAGATACCTTGGTTAGACATCCAACCTCATTTATAGCCATACCTGAAGTGTTGAGAAATCCAGCAAGGAACTTTCTGACAGTAAATGACTGCTTTCCAAAGAAACTATGAAATTAATGGCTACATTTACAGTTGGTACTATTTAGAACCTGTATTACTGAGCCAGGTTTTGATATAATTCAATAAATATGTTGGCAGAAAAACCAATTATCAAACAGCTTCTGTGTCTCCTTAAAACTCTAATAAAACTGTTGAAATCGGGTTTACATATGTTTCCGGTGCATCTAATTTGATATGTACGTTTGCATTGTTAATGCCTTTTATTTACTGTGGAGGAGTGTTCACAGCTGTGTAAAAGGACTTAGCGAGCTCAATTTTGAAACGTTGGATAGATGCTAAGCTTGCTCAATGGAACCCCAAAGGCATTGGCCACATGAGTTGGCTGTACAGCAAAACTGCCACGTTTTTGAAGGCCTTCTTCATGGGTCTAAAAGTCCTGGTTCTGATCTCTGACTAGCGAGCTTTTCCACTGCTTCAGCTGAATCCCTACACATCTACGGGGCATGATGGAATTCATGCAAGCATCCTCACAGAGGTAGCTGGTATCATCAAAAAAGCCTCTCAATAATTTTTGAACAGTCCTGGGAATCTGGAGAGGTCCCAGCTGACTGGAAGCTGGGTAATGTCCCAGTTTTCAAGAAGTGCCTCGGCACGCTCGGCGTTATGCACTTGACAGGGGCGCGACACCTCCCCCCGGGCCCTGAACCTCCTAAGCAGTCGCCGGTGGATCAACGTAGAAAAAGTGAGATGGGACTTGCTTGTAAATCCGAGGATCGTTTATTAAACCATAAAGCTGAAAACAAAAGCATCCATAACTCAAATACAGAACAGAGGCACGGACCACAAACAAAGGCAGGGCAATGGGTTTTAAGGGACAGGATGGGGGGGAGTTTAGGGTTGGCAACCAATAAC